>VDFB02000017.1:415165466-415213424 GCA_007258455.2 Sequoia sempervirens
GAAAATGCCCCTACTCACACTCGCACAATATGTTCAATTTTAAACCCAAATTTGAAGTGTTTCTAAAGCAATAAAATGTATTTTGAGTATTTCTCTTGCACCCTAGATCGCACGAAGCGCAAGGGGAGAGGATACGTACTCAAAAGACAAGATCACACAATTCAAACACTTGTTCATTTTATAACCTTCAAAGCAATTGTGAGTTCATTTTAAGCACCAAATGAAATATGAAGATTGCTTGTCCAATTTTTTAGCCCAGAACGAAATCTAGTAAGTTTTTCCTAAGATTCATTTTAAGCCCCTTGCAATGAAAATTAAATTGTTCATTTTAGACCCAAATGAAAATTAGTGTTCTAAAACGAAAGGATAAACAACTTCATGAAGTAGTGTTGATCAACACTTAAAGTGTTAAAAACACATTGTGTTTTAAAAAAAAACATCCTCCTTTCGTCTTCGTTTGCTAGCCTCCTCCTTGTTGGACTTTTCCTTTGCTTTCCCTTTTGTACCTTAAATAAAAAATGCAATTATGTGAGATTTAGAACATTCAATCCACTTTGATCATAAATTCTAAACAATAACATAATTTTTAGCAAATGATTTGGATGAGTATCACACTTGTTAGATTCACTTTTCCTCCATCAAGGTCTTTCTACATGATCCACATTGCTCAAGATGTTGATTTAATAAATCAATTCACTAAGAAAATATCTCTTAAAAACTTTCACTATTTTCAAAGAAATCATAATAAATGTAATAATATATATATTTATGACATTTATCAGAAACTTTATAAATCATAAGTATAGTGATATAGCATAAGAAGATATTTGAATCATGAGTGAATCAAAACAACCAAATTAATGATTAAAAGCGTGTTTATAGAGATGGGGATTATCAAGTCAATCCACACATTAAAGACATATATTATCAAAAGGGTTCACTAGATCGGAAAATAGCGTTCCCAAACGTGGCTTTAATTTCAATGTTACTTGTTGATTTTAAGTCAAAGAAAAAAGGATGTTGTCGCCACCTACATAGAAAACAAAAAAAAAAACAGTCAAATACATCTCAATATTAAATACCTGTCCCATTTCCTGAATGATTTTAAAAAGATGATTCAAGATCATATAGATTCCCCCCACCCACCAAGAACAAGAAAGAAAAAAAATATATATCACAGCCAATAACAAAGAGCCATCATCATTTGCAGAACATACGCCTCCCTTCATAGATCTCGTGTTTTAAGAAAAGGCATGTTCATAAATGATTTTTTTTTTGTTTTGTTTTTGAAATCAAGATTTCTATTTCCCTCCAGAAATCACACTCTTCAAATCTTTAAGTCTTAGCATTGAAAATCGTGCCCAAATAAATGCAACTATCAGGTTCAACACTGTATGGGTTTGATCCTCTCACCTCATAATTCTTTCATTTAGGCAGCCAAAAGCAGTTTATGGCAATTGCTTACATTCGTTGATTCATGCAAACAGGCTGAATCGAGCTTTGAAAACTTGTATCCGACCTTTCTCACACAGGCGTACGTTTGTTACAGCTGTTAATCGTTATCTAGCACCTATTGAGATTATGAGATGGACCCACAAAATACAAAGCTAACCATAAAATGCATGGAGGATAAACAAATCTTGGATTTGTAAAAAAGCAAAAAGAAAACACACAACACTGTTTACCTACTGCGGCCAGTAAGAATAAAGGACACATACAGAATTCATTTGAAAGCCGCTCAAAGTAAATGCACGTGGCAGGTCTAAAGACAAATTTCGTAGCCTTTCTCAGCGTACCCTCTTCCTTTCTGGTGCCCAATAGTGTTATAAACCATTATCAACTGTGAAGCCCGACAAGGCGCATGGCTATCACGTGTTGACACTTTCATCCAAGTCGCTAATATAGTGTACCCTGCACATTGCATTCAAAGCCAAAGCAGAGAAAATAAAGTATATAAAGATGGAGTGAGTTCGATGGATTGAGTGATGTCAGAGATAGGGTAAAACATTTCCTTCCTTGGCAGACATGAGCGCCCCGGAAATGTGACTGTTGCCGTTGGACTCGAGGTTGTATGTTTTGGGATTGCAACACTAAAACAAAGATCGTGGCCTCCTCTATCTCCTGGAGTGCGCTGTGGGCATTTAGATTAGTGACAAAGGCCTCAAAGTCTATGTAACACATATGCTCGAATTAGCACACTACTCCACCAATGACATTGAGGATTTTTAGAGGTGCCTCTATTCTTGGCTGGACTTCGAGTTTAGTGAGACTGATCTCCCATTTGGAGAAGGCAGAGAGCACTTCAAAGAGTGTGTCAAGGCTGCCTGTGTGGATAATGATGATGGAGGCCTTGAGTGAACGGTGGTCGTCCTCTTGCATCGATGGTGGAAAGCCCGATTTGCAGGTGAGCAATAGAAAATGCGTGGTCTTAGTCTGGTAGATCTATATGCACCACGTCATCATAGGATGATTAAAGAAGCCTTGCAAGCTTTCTATTCTCTGTTGAGGCTAAAGTTTGGACTTATCTTCTCCTTCGGCAAAAAAGATGCACAAATCAAGATGTCAGAAAAACCCTTTCTTGAAAAGATGTAAGAAACCATTAAGTGCAGCGTAACAGAAGATAAAATCCGGTGGGTGAATGCTTTTGCATTGACAATTTGAAAGAGTCAATAGAGTATTGAAGGGGCTAGTAGAGATTTGAGATTAAAAGCAAAGCTAAAATCTGTATAAGCACCCAGCTGGAATAACAAAGGCGCTTCCACTGCAATCATAGGTAGAGATTGGATTCAAAGAGATATGTTGTAAACAAAATTTAAGAGTAGGACAATGATTCGTTACTATCGAAAGCTTGAATTGATATCTCAAATTTACATTCAGGCACACATTCAAAATCTTTTTTTTTTTTTTTTTCAAAATCCCAGTTGACATTTGAAATGTTTCTACAGAAACTACCATTCAAAATGGGTTAAACAGAACGTATTCAAGATGCGAGAGAATAGGTGAAGCACAATACTCATTTGAAATACTTCTTTAAAGAAATGCAAATCTGCATAGGCCTGCAATAGATTTATTATATGAGGATTTAGAAACCTTCACAAAATTTTATGCCACTAAACAGTTAGAAGAAAACTAATGCACAACAAATGTGAAGAAAAAATCTGCCCTCCTTCTAGCCATTTTGTGGACATCAAATCTGCAAATGTTAACAATTTTAACATATTTCATCATGTTAGTCCTTTGCAAAACATTAGATTTGAAATCCCTATGAAATACTTGACTATAATGAAACATGCAAATTAGATAAACAAAGATGATCAAATGTAAGCATATAAAAGCATAGTCAAAACTCTATTCCATAGTGGATTGGTGTCACATGTGCTAGTGACCCTTTCCCAATCCTTGATCAAAGCTTAAGATGAAAATGCTATAAGATGGTGGAGTGATGATGAACAAGATCAAATCTCAAATGAAGAGAGTGACCTTGCAATATTGTGGAGAGATGGTGAAGGGTTTGATAAGAGATGAAGCCTCTATTTTATAGATTTTCAAAATGCTAAGTGTTGAAGAGGACCAATGTGGGACTAAAGATTCTGCCAATGAGAGGAAGACACTTGTCATCATGTGATTGGTTGATGGTTGTGCAAGATTTGGGAAGAGTGCCCATGAGAGGGAGAATTTGAATTCAAATTTGCAATAAATGTTGAGTTTGACCTTTGGAAGGGGACATGTAAGAGACATGTAAGGCCTCATAAATGCTCTGTTGGGTGTACATGTCCACTTGGGGGGAGATTCAAACTTGGAGAATATTCTTCCTTTATGCCAAGTTGAAAATAAAGATTTTGATAAATCAATTAAATGCAATTTCATGTGCAAGTGGCCAAATCTAGAGAATGCAAGTGGTGAGGATGTGACATGCATTAGATTAGATTTAATCAGGATTAATTAGCTAAGATGATGATTAGGGTGTTTTGACCTTTTTGAGATAAATATTTGATTTATTTAAATCAAGAAGGATGGAAATGCATTATGATGGATGTTTGATTTATTTGATTTAAGCTGATGACTTTAGAGATTGATAAACTTGATTTATTTTCTGAATGGATGAATATGACCTAGTTGAATGCATTATGTCAATTTGACGGTTCTGTAAGAATGTTCAAAGCTTGAACAAGAGGTTGTGACTTTGAGATCAAATTTGGAGAAAGAAAAGATTCAAGAAGAGTACTACAATACTTGATGAGATGATTACAAATTAGAAGGTTTCTAAGGAAAAATAAGGATTAGGATTTGAGAAAGGTGAAATTTCAAAGGTAGATCAGACTTCAAACAATGTTGAAAAGAAAGATGACAAGAAGGGAAATGTAAAAAAGATCTAGAACCAAAAGAAAGATGTCAAGAGACCACTTATCAGGCAAACAAATGCACAAAGGTACCCATATTTTAATGGCTATTGTTATTATTGCAATAATTTTGGACATAAAACTATAGAATGTAGAAGAAGAATGAATTAGACTATTCAATCATTCCTCAGTCAGTGCTTTATATGCAATAGATTTGTTCGTAGAGCTAGTGAATGTAGAAATCAAATGATGAATGGTTATAGTAATGGCATGATGTCGCAATATTTTAATGGATATTGTTTTGCATGCAATGGATTTGGGCATAAGGCTCATGAGTGCAAATTTATAATGGGTGGAAGTAAGCTTGTTCAAAAAGGTGTCACATACCACAAATGCAACAAACTAGGACACATAGCAAAGTTTTGCAAAAGTAAGAATGCATGAAACCCTTTGTTTCATAAAAGAAGGCTAAACTGAAAAAGAAGAATGATCCAGTGGAGAAGAAGGTTGATCCGGTTGAGATGAAAAAAGAAATGAACAAGATTTGAAAAAATAGAGAAGAAATTGAAGTGAAGGATGAGTCCTTGGTGCAAATGTTTCCTCTGGAAACTAGTTGAAAAACTTTGGATCAAGGGGAGTTTTTAGCAGAAAATTATTAATCCCCCACCAAAATTATGGTGTTGATGTTCTTAGCACACTGGTACATGTGTAGATCAACATGGTGGATCTATTGATGGCATTTTTGGTATGAAACTTCTTGTTGTGAAGATTTGTGGAGTAATTGAAGGTGACTATTACTACATAGTTAGGGTTTACCATCTTTTCGACCTAGCATTATTTACTACAATGAATGCACTTTAGGTCTTCGAAAAAGGGTCCTATATGTGATTACACATATGAAAAAGTCATTTTTAATCAAGAATTTGAAGAGTGAAGAAGCAGAGCAAAGGCAAAGTAAAGTGTTTCCAAGTTGTTGTATGGAACCCTACTAACAAAATAATTCGAAGGTATTTATCATTTCCTGCTAAAACCCTAATTTTAGAAGTGTTGCATAATGTTTACCTCTCAAGTAATTGATGCCTTGGAAAGGCCAAGACCTAAGTTCAAGAAACACCCTGTTGAATCCATGAAAACTGATCTGAAAGGCACATTTTTGAGAGTTCCTTATGGAGTAATGTATACTGAGGATGTGTGAATGTACATTCATGTGAAAATGGAAGAATACAATCATACCAAGATAATGAATTACTGGATGAATGTGCTAACTAGATAAGACTTTAATCTAAAACTTAAATATGAAAGTTTGGCGAAGAAGAAGCTAGATGTATGGAACAATTTCCCATCCTTTATGAGGATGCTTGGGTTAAGTATGCACGAATACATGACAATTTTATTTGGCTGGATATGTCGCATTTGATCAATAAGTAAGCTATCAAGGCACTTACTAGTTTATGTTCTAAATTTCATAAGAATATAAACCACAGTAAACAATAGATAACTATAGACATGAACCAAAACATCACCAACAATAAGGACAGCTATAACAATGACAACAAATAATGAGGACTTTATCAAAAGCAACTATGACTGTATTATATTTCAGGAAATATCAGTGATCTAGATTTATTGTTGAACTTGGTTTGTAAAAACTTGTTGGTTAGTCATCTTTGCTATTGAAGTCCTTTTGTAAAAACTTGTTGGCTAGATTTGGATATAGCAACTCCTTTGTTATTCTTTGAAATAAAATAAACCCCTACCATTACAATTTTTCGGTGAGTAGAAGAATTACAAAATATAGCCGAATATTTAATTTTCAATAAATGTAGAAGGATATCATGTCTAATTGAATAAACAATCACATTATTTCTCAAACCTATTCCACACAAAAGCTCTTTTCAACCTAAATAATGATTAAATACAATAGATAAATTTATAAAAACAACCAGCTATTGTTTTTTTCTAAACATGCAGCCCTAAATAAGTGCTTCATATTTTCATGGACATGAGAAAAATGCATTTAACTTGTTGAGCAAGTAGACATTTTAATCTCTCATAAGTGAGTGGTTTGTAATGCAATATTTTTAAAGCAAGCATTTAAGAATCTAAATCAACCTTGGCCTTACAAATTTATACACTCAATTTGGTCCAATATTTATGACTAAATATACACTTCCACTTAATATTGTGGTGGGAAACTAGGGATATTTTGGGAAGAAGACGAAGAGATAAATTTGTTGTAAGGAGAAGAATGAGTAGTACTTGAAAGAAAGTGAATGTCAATCCTTCAATAAATTACAAGGTAATAAAGTACATACTTTAATAGTTAAATTGGGTGGGACCAAGGATTGCACAAAAAGAAGGAATTGGTTGAAATCATTATTTAGTTTAAATCAAACTTTGATGTGTAAGAGAGGGGGACCACCACATGCAAGACCCCATGTCACAGAGGGTCAAGATGCGAGAGGCTTCCCTAACTTACCTCAACTAAGTGTAAGGTTAGGAGATGTGAGGTGAGAGTAACGAGGACCGTGAGGCCTCTTAGTTACTCTGCAAACCCGAAACACAGGAAGGGGCCAGGCGAGCCAATTTTTAGGTCTAACACTATGTCTTAGAAAGTTATCTGTCTTAGGATGAAAGCACAGTCTCTGGATGTCAGTGTGGCACACTCGAGTCTCACAAGTGTGCTAGCATTCATACAGCTATACAACAATAAAGACGAGGTCAATCCAACAAAACTAGCTAACAACCCAGGTGACTAGCTAAAGGGCTAGAATGATGTGATTAAATAAATGAAATACTCTCTAATATTATAAAGTAGATAAGCAAGAGTAAAGAGAGTGACGAGGATCTCACCAAGGAATTCGTTCGCCCGTTGATCCTCTGAGAAGCACATACTCCTACACATAGGAAGAGAGGAAAATGTTGGGTGGCTGTGTAGGGGTCTACCTCAGTCAGACCCCCATTTAGGTGTTCCCACCTCCACAGATAGCCTAGGAAACAAGATAAAGGAAAGAAATACAATGAAGAGAAAAAGAGAACTACAAAACAATAAAGTGCTAACTCAACCAAATGATAGAGGAGAGGAGAGGGAAGCTTACCACCTCCACCAAGAGCACTCAAGGTTGCTTGGGGGAGAAAAATGAGAGGAACTCAAGCCTCTGTTGTAATGGCGTGGTCCCAAACTTGCTCTACCAATGTGATGGAATGTTGCTTGAAGCTTGAGGTGGATGTAAAAGAGTGTGTTGAAGATCTGTCAAGATTGTAGAAGTTTGAAGAAGATGAAATGCATGTTGAAGGAGTGAATATGAAGAAGGAATGAAGAGAAACGACCATATTCAGGTTGTTCAGCCAAAAGGGGCATTACAACTTCACCTCCAATGAGAAGAGTAACACCTCTGTAGGTTCAGCTGCAGGAATCTACCAAGGATATAAGCACATTGTGCAGATGTCTGTGTGTCACATAGGCATCCCCTATAGAAACGCCTCCATCGACGCTCAAAAAAGGCGCCAAGTGGGATGTAAGAAATGGGATTAGGTGGAATTAAGCCTCCAAACTCAATTTTCTAAGGTGGATAAAGGAAAAAAGGGGATTTGCACATGGGGTGCAAATTCACTCTTATATATTTTTCCCCCACTTTAGTGAGCATGAATACTGATTAGTGCCCAATAAAGTAGATCAAGAAAGATTTAAGGTTAGAAATATATACCTAAACCACTAAGGAAGTAGACCGTGATCTGGTGAACTTGAAGGTATAGGGAAAGCAAAGGACTTCATAGCTTCTTTGAACTATGAAGTTAGAAAAACAAAGCATCTTACAGGCCCGCACACTTGTAAGGAGGCAACCCCCAAGATCTCTCACATGAAGGAAACCCAAAGGAAGCAGATTTTGCAGAGTTAGAAAGTAGCAACATGTCTATCCGTAGATAGAACATGTTAAAAGTAGTGACACGTCTACTTGCAGATAGAACATGTCAAAAGCGGTGACACGTCTAACCGCAGATAGAACATGTCAAAAGTGATGACACGTCTACCCACAAATAGAACATGTCAAAAGCGATGACACATCTACCTATAGATAGAACATGTCAAAAGTGGTGACACGTCTACCCATAAATAGAACATGTCAAAAGCGATGACACGTCTACCCGTCGATAGAACATGTCAAAATCGACCGTGTAGGAAAATAAGCAGATAGTCACGTGGACTATCAATAAGTACAATTTTCAAAGGGGTCCCTCGAGAACCTGCCATAAAAAAAGAGGGGTCCGCTCAAGGGACACATTCGAAAGCAATTGTTCTTCTTAGAGTGATCTACCATCAAGAATCCTTTCGAAAGATGTTCACTTCATCAAGGAATTTGAAAGGAAGGATATGCCCCCATGCGAGGGGAAATAAAAAATTTTCCCACTTTAGAGGAAGGTCTTCAAGTCCTTTCTTTACGAACCCGTGATGAAGGAAAATCATTCCGTTAGGGTTCCAAGTTGAGAATGCGATTCTATGGAAAAGTCTGTGAAGACATTCAAGAGAAGATTCATTGGCAATGAATGCATTTTCTAAAAGTCGAAGTGTTAAAGGAGAAGTGTTGTCACACATAAGAGGGACAATTCAAGCAAAGAATAGAAAAAGGTAAAGATAAAGAAAAAGAGAGAAAAATGTAAATAAAGGATATAGGGGGATCTGGTTTAGCGGGGTTGGATCTGTCTGAGCTCATATAAATAATAGGTAACCATGGTGCAAGGTGAAAGATCATCAATCCTGAACTAGATCAGGAAGAATGCGATAAGACAAAGTAAAAATTAAAAAATTGGTTCAACATGGAAGGGGAGCCTAAATGCCTCCAACACTTTGCATCATCCCCAATTTATCAAAAATCAAACACAAACATGGAAGAATGACGATACAAATAGAAGAAGGTTTATGACACAAAAACCATGCCTGTAGCCAAGCACCAATAGGGGTGATGAGGGTCATCCAAGCACACATAGTACAAGCATGGGGAACACATCACAAAACACACACACACACACATAGGAGATCAAGAAGAGGGGCATCCTCCTAACATTGATCGGCCAAGAGGTCATCCACTTCCCAATCTAAATCCTCATAAGGGGAGGAGGACAAGCCTACAATGGTAGGATGTTAAGGGGAGGAGCATTCAGCCCTCCCGCAACAAGGGCTAAGGAAGAGAGCCCCTTGAGGTCCTCTCCGTCGAGCTCTTGTGGAGTTAAGATCAGCTATTTTGCAAAGATCACCGATAGGGCCGAGACCTCATCCATGGAATTAAACATACACCCCATAGGAGTGTGGTGTCTAACCTTATCGGATGGGACAGACCATCCCTGAGGTTCACTACTAAGCTCACCGAATGACTCGAGAATGGTGATGAACTCAAGGGAAGCCAGGACTGGTTCTATTATTAGGACAGAACAAGTCAACATGGGGATGCCATGTGGAGAAGGTGGGGTCCTCCTATGTTGTTTTTTCCCAGAGGGACCATCCTCTGCCTCCCATTTCGTAAGAGGAGATGAACTCCCCACAAACAAGGCTAGAGGGGTAGAGGAAGAGGAGGAAAGAACCGCAACAGATACAACTGAAGTATTGATCATATCCATGGGCTTCAGGAAGGGCTAGATATCCAAAATGGACACTAGCAGAGGTGGCTCCACTGAAAGAGTGATGAACACTTGTACTTGTTTACGGTTAGGAGCATTCATACTCACAACGAAAGCCAAAAGTAGTACAGATCCAGATTGAAGAGAAGCAGAAGGAAGGGAGGAAGAAGATGATGCAGGGGTCCCTGAAGCAGGGGTGATCGTTTCTTCCTCCTTCTTTTGCGAGGCAGCCTACTCAGCCAGGAAATCCTTTCAATGGCACTTGCATTTACATGCAAGGTGGTTTCTACAACTCTTGGAGTTAGAGGTTGGGGTTTGCGAAGGGATAAGAGGTTCTTGCTCAACCATCGGAATGTCCACTACAGTCATTTTCGGTGGAGGGACAGGTTCTTGCATGGGAGCAAGGGGAACAAGCTGAGGAGCGACAGGAGGGTTGACTCGAGAGCCTTGGAAGTGGGCCTCTTTCTGCTCACTTCCTTAAGAGCAGGAGCAGTAGGAGGTAGCGGATCGAATTCTCTATGAGAACCTTTCTTTATGTTGTATAAATAGTACCACAATATAGGGTATTCATTAGGGAAGTCCATGATCCTGAGTTTGGGCCTACGCTAAGGAGGAATCATTGGACTCAGTGGGTAGCTGCCAAGCTGGCTCATCCAATACTCTTCCCAAGAAGGGGGAGAGGACAAGGCAGATTGGGAGGAGGTGGCCTTCTCTTTTCCTTTACGGGAAGGAGAGGGAGTCGGCGTGGGCTTCTCCTTCTCTTTCAAAAAAGGAATAGTAGTCGGTGCGGGCTTCTTTTTCTCTTCTCGAGAAGAGGAGGCAATCAGTTGTTCTGTCGCGGGAAAGGTCAGCTTTGGATCCCCTTTGCCCCTAGTTTTATTCTTCACATAATTCCTATAAAGTAGGACCATTCTTAGAGGAAGTGGACCGACCGTGGAGGGCCAGAAGTGATCCAATGAATATCCACCACGGGACACCAAGGGCTGGTATCCAATGTCATGCACTACGTGCATGGAACCTTCATGGGAGAACTTTAAACACTTGTGAATAACAGAAGCGATTCCATTCATGGAGGTGAGCCAAGGTATGCCTAGCTTCAACCTGAATAGATCTAACTCTGAGATAACATCAAAGACTATGTTGACAGCCCTAGGTCCAACCAAGACGGACAAAGTGATTAAACCATAAGGTTTAAGGCACATACCATCGTGTGTACAGATGGTAGATTTCATTTCTTCATATTTTTCCTTTTGTAATGAATTTAATACTAATGTCTCCTCATTGATAACATTCACACAGATCGCAAGGTCTATCAAGACTCCTGTCATAATGTTACCATTGACACGAGCAAGAATGTAGAGAGGTGAAAGTTTGTTGTTCAAGGGTAAATCCTGTGATGTGAATGTAATGTCCAGAAAATCGAGTGCGGGTGGAATAGTGTACGTTACTGTGACCATATTAACATAGGCCTTAGGTTGTGTAACAAAATCAGTGGGATCAACAATCATGTTAGCAGAGTGTGAAGGAAACGGGTTTGTGTATATCTACAATTCACTATTAGCCTTCGCCACTGATTCGTTAGCATTTTATTTGTTCTCATCGAGATGAATGGTATCGTCCTCAATGCAGTCTTGTATTTTATGATGCAACTACATACAACATTTAGTATCATGTCCATTAACACGATGGTACTGGCAATAAGTGCTCCCATCATACCAATTATGCTAAGGTTCTTTAACAGGATTAGGAGTCAGTAAAGTTATGATCTTATCCTTCAATAGCTTCTGTAAGATGGAGGTATAAGATTTTGATAACTTTGTGAACTTTCGGTTGTGTTTGAGGTCGTTGTCTTTAGCGGTGGCTACTACATTCACAATGGCTTTACTTTTCCTAGATATTGATGCGATGGACTTCCCTTCAAAACAGGAGCACGAGGAGGATCCCCTAAATTGAGTAGCCATCTGTTGGTATTCTCGTAGGGCCACACACAAGTGCGCGAAAGAAGGGTATTTCATAAGGGAAAACTTATCTTTCCAAGGCCTTTGTAAGTTCCCTATGAACACCTTCTACACGTCAGAATCGGGCAGTTGATATAAGATTTGTGAAAGGAGTGCTTGATAACGTGTTATGAAATCTGTGTTCTTTTCATTATCTCCTTGTTTACATCGGATAAGATCTAAAAAGGTCATCTTCAGCCCGATGCGTGCTTGGAACTCTCTAAGGAATTGATTTACAAGTTGATCAAATGAGAAGATAGAGTTGTCAGGCAAGGGACAGTACCACTCAAGTGTCGTATCCTTGAGGGATCGAGGAAACAGTTTAGCCATCAATGCGTCATGATGGAAGAAGTCAATGCAAAGGGAGTTAAAGGCAAACACATGTGTCTGCGGATCTCCTTTACCACAAAACTTCTCAAATTTAGGGATTTCCATCCTTGAGGGAAAGGAGTGTTCAAGATGGAAACCAACAATGGGCTATGTTGGAAGAAAGGATGGAAGATAGGCTAGGCAGAGGCTTGGGAAAGACTCACCAATTGGCTCTACATCTTACCCATATTATGAAGGAGAGTGTTCAGAATAGGGTCATTACAAGATAGAGGGCCAAAGGGACCTCCTCCAGAACTACTGCCAAGGCCTCCTTCAGAGCCACCACTGGAGTGACCTCCACCAAAACCACCACCAGAGCCAGTGCCACTAGTAGGGCCTCCACTGGAACCACCACTGTATCCTCCACTAGACCCACCTCCACCGATACCTACTCTGTTATCAAATCCACCACCACTACCAAAGCCTCCACCACTCATCCTGCCAAAGCCTCCAACACTAGAGGTGATAGGAGGGGTGAAGCTAAAGCCCAAGGGGACTCTGTTTACTCTGATAGTTTTGGGTTGTTCAGAAGGGATACTGATAGAAGGGACCACATTGGCCATATAGACAAATGTGGGAGGCATTGATACCCCTAACTGTCCTTCATGTTCTCCAAAGGTGACTCCTTGTGTGAAGCTAGGGTTGTTCAAAGGAGCACATGCTTCGGAAAGACCAAGGAGGCTAGTCAAAATTTCGATGCCTATTTGATCCTTACACATCATATGTTTTAATTCACTAACAACCCCAGTGGCTCTGGCCATCTTCGGGTTTATTTCCAAGTGGTTCTCTACATTTCCCAATCCCTTAGTAAGGGAGGCAATGTATTCCGCAGGAATCTAAACGGCCTCATGCTCATCTACCAATGATGGCGTAGGAGACGTAGGGGGAGTAGGAACGTGATCGGTTTCGTCAACGAATCCCATCTCGTTCCTTGACAACTGCTCCTGCGTAGCCAAACTAACAGAGGGAGTGGAGAAAATACCCATAGAGAGACCAATCGAGACCTTCATCCTTTCCATCGGGAGGTGTTGTACACTTCTAACGATATGCTCGAAAGTTGTGGATTGGGTTGTGATTCTCATAAACCTTCACAACACTCAAGGACACGACAGTCATAAAGTATATGAAAGAGAATTCAACACCAACGGATGAACGGACGCTAGTTCACGTTGGGTTCACCAAAAATAGAAGAGAGAGGGACCACCGCATGCAAGACCCCAGGTTACGAATGGTCAAGACACGAGAGGTTGTCCTAACTTACCTCAGCTAAGTGTAAGGTTAGGAGATACTAGGCGAGAGTAACATGGACCGTGAGGCCTCTCAATTACTCTGTAGACCTAAAACACAGGAAGGGGCTAGGCAAGCCAATTTTTAGGTCTAACACTATGTCTCATAAATCTCTATGTTTGAGGATGAAAGCATAGTCTTTAGACATCGACGCGATGCATTGGCGTCTCACAAGTGCACTGGAATCCATACGGCTAGACAACAGTAAAGACGAGGTCAAACAAAAAAAACTAGCTAACGGCCCAGCTAACTAACTAAAGGGCCAAAATGATGTGATTAAATAAATGAAATACTCTCTAATATTATAAAGTAGATAAGCAAGAGGAAAGAGAGTGAGGAGGATCTCACCAAGGAATTCATTTGTCAGCTGATCCTCCAAGAAGCACGTACTCCTACACACAAGAAGAGAGGAAAATGTTGGGTGGTTGTATAGGGGTCTGCCTCAATTAGACCCCCGTTTAGGTGTTCCCACCTCCACAGACAGCCTAGGAAATGAGATAAAGGAAAGCAATACAATGAAGAGAAAAAGAGCACTACAAAATAGTAAAGTGCTAACTTAACCAAATAATAGAGAGGAGAGGGAAGCTTACCACCTCCACCAAGGGCACTCAATGTTGCTTAGGGGAGAAAAATGAGAGGAACTCAAGCCTCTACTGCAATGGCGTGGTCCCAAACTTGCTCTACCAATGTGATGGAGTGTTGCTTTGGCTACAATGGAATGCAAGAATGTTGCTTAAAGCTTGAAGTGGATGTAAAAGAGTGTGTTGAATATTTTTCAAGATTGTAGAAGCTTGAAGAAGATAAAATGCTTGTTCAAGGAGTGAATTTGAAGAAGGAATGAAGAGAAATGGCCATATTTGAGTCGGTCGGCCGAAGGGAGCATTACAATTTCACCTTCAATGAGAAGAGTAACGCCTTTGCAGGTTCAGCCATAGGAATCTACTAGGGAGGTACGCACGTCACATGGATGTTTGTGCATCATGTGGGCATCTCGGACATAAACGCCTCCATCGACGCTCAAAACAAGCACCAAGTGGGATGCAAGTAGCGGGCTTAGGTGGAATTAAGCTTGCGAACTCAGTTTTCTAAGGTGGATAAAGGAAAAAAGGGGATTTACACATGGGGTGGAAATTCACTCTTATACATGATGTGTATCCAAGAGGACCATTGTAAAGAAGAAAGTCCAATATATCACTGAATTGTCTAACACCTTTCTTAAACAAATGATAAGATTTCCTAGAAAATATTAAGGCTAATAGTTTTTCTTCAAAATGGATATGCTTGTCCCTCCAAATGGAGGAAGAGGCAAAGATAAAACTATGTTGTAATGAAGATTCCTTCCAATTTAAAAATTGACATACTTTTGCCATGATTTCCAAATAGACGGAATATGCAAAGAGGATCTAATTTAAAAGTATGGTGTAAGGATAATTTTGTCTAGCTAATTATTCTCTAACCCCTTTCTTTTAACGAAAATAAATTATCAAGTCTATGTCAATAAAATATTTCATGGTTCATCATCTTTAATAGTTTTTTTATTAAATAAGAAGGGAAAGGGCCCTGATCGCATAAATTCATAACAAAAACAACTCAAAACATAACCTTAAAAGATAGAAAGAGGGCACACAAGCCCAATAAAACAACACCAAGAAAATGAAAAAAAACTAACCTAACAATAGATAGCACTAGAGAACCAGAAACAACACTAGCATCCAAGTTCCACTATTCAAGCAATGAGTCAAGAGACTACTCCCAAGCATATTTATCCTGACTGTGCGACACTTTCTTATTGTTTTCAATTGCTCCCTAAGTGTCTTTGTCCTTGGATTGCTTCTTTTATTTTCTAATTTTAGATTGGCTAGAAATAATCCCCATAACAACTTTCTTCATTATACCTTCAGTAATAGAAATGAGTTTTCCAAGGGTTATTTTCATTTTCTTCATTTTTTCTTGATAATTGTTTGCTTCCATCTTTTTCTCCAGTTCCCCCATTCTTCTCTTATGATCAGTTAACTTCATTCTTACAATTCCCATAGTATGCAAGTTATCATCATAATATTATTCATAATCAATAGTAGCTTTCTCACCCTACTCTTTGTCCAAAGAATAAGTCATGTCATCAACTCTTTCCTTACCTCCCTCATTACCTCGAGAAGCAGACACAAAAATATTCTTCACCTCAAACATATCTTTCTCTTCCTCTTCAAATTCCTCACTATCTTCAATACTATATTCTTTCTAATTTCTCTTATCTTCCTCATCTTTCCATTCCTCCTCATCCTCATAGTCCTCACCATCCTTCCCCTAATCATCCTCATAAACCTCCTACACATTCTCCTCAAAATCATCATGTGAGAAGTCCCCCCCCAAACCTTCATCTTCTTGTTTAGGGAGAAACTCCTCGTCTTCATAATTGTCCTCATTAATTTTAGACATAATTTCCTTTCCTTTAAAAACTTTCACATTAATATCAAAGTCATCTCTTGATCTCAATGCATATAGTGAATCATTTAACAAATAAACATATTCCTTAAGTTTTAAGATCTACAATTCTATGTCCACCTTTGGTTTTAGATTACAGTATGCATTGTGATCAAGAGATGACTCTACAACCCATAGTGTCATCCCATTTAGTCCAAATGAAGTTCCAAATCATTTTATATAAGTCTTTGTATCCTTTTTTTGGTGGTATCCAATGAGAGGAACATGTGTGGCTAGAAGATTAGTATTTTCCATCTAAATTTTCCCTGTCAATGAAAGAAATTTATTACCCTATGTAGTGTAGAAAAATATATCCCTTTTACATTTTCATACTTAATTTGGACATAATTGTGCCTTATTTTGGTGTTGTAAAGTGTACCTCTTTACACTTTCACACTTATCTAGGGCTCATTTAATTAATTGAGCTTAATTTTCCTTAATTGTCCCCTTTAATTCAAATCCAAGCATATTTAATCACATTTTTTGAAGAGGTAACCTGACATTCATTAATGCCTTAACATAACACTTCTCATTGAGCAATGTGTGTCCTAGGGTTAGGGACCTAGGACCCATTTTCCCATGGGTGAATGGGTCCTCCCTTAGACCTAGGACCTAAATTTAAATTATGCTTTTGGTGGTATTTTAACATTATTCAAATCCATATTCAGATGTCGGCTTGTGATATTTGAATTTCAGGAAATTAAGGATACATATCTATAAATATAAGGTCATTTCACTAAGTTTCATCTAAGAGTTTTTAAGCAATCTAGAGAGCATTTCAAGAGAAACTCAAGGCATTCAAGAGCATATTTATTGAAGATTTATTGCAGCAATCAAGATCCAATTATCACATCAAAGTCTTCTTGTATCATGCAAGTTATTGGCGCTAATATGGTGATGTAGGTTTCATGATCTATACAAGAATTCAAAGCATTATATCAATTCAAGATTCAAGGTTCAAGATGCACATCTATTGAAGCCATTTCATGCAAGTTACAGATTTACATTCCAAGGTTTATTCAATGGTTTGATGAGCTGTGACGTTGAGTTGTTCATTCATCATTCCTTTCACACTATTTTATTTCATTTCAAGGTTTGATTACCAAAATGGGGTTTGACCAAGGAAAACCTCCATTCACCAAAAACAAAAAAAATTCCCTCTTGATTTGTGTTTGCAGATTTAGGTGGAAGAAATCTTGAAGATCTCTTGAAGAGAAAAATTGAAGAAGTTGTCAAAGTTGCAAAATTTGTCATCTCACGAAAAGTCACTTGCAAAATTTATTTTCGGCTTTCCAAACCTAAAACTTGGGAAAATTGGAAGATTCAAAACTGTAGCAAAGGCTTCTAAAAGTTGCAAAAAAACCATAACTCAAAACCCATTCACCCCTAGGAAAATGAGTCCCATATTAACTTCAAAAACTAAATTTTGGTGACTAGTACACATCATCTTGCCATTCTTTGATCAATCTGTGATCTGATTTCTGGTTCTTCTTATTTTGAGTTTCATCTAGCTATTCCAAGTTGTAGAATATTGCATTTTGGAGTTAGTTTGCTATCTTTAGTTTTTCTTCCCAAAGTGTTGCTTGATCAGGACCCTCATCCTTGCAAAAAAAGGAAATCTATAGATTCACACTTTGACATGATTCACCTAAGGGTCGATAGTCATTTCATTATATGGATCTCATTTTCTAATCAATTGAAGGATAAATAGGTCCCTAAGTGGTTCATCAATCCCATTTTGGTAACCCACCTACTTTTTCTTTATTTCACCATAATTAGATAATTTATTTTTAAGTATATTCAAATTTCAATTCCACATATTATTAATAAATAACCTCATACCAAATGAAATTCCAAGATACTCAATAATTGACCATGATTTATCTATTTCCACTCTTTGAGAATCCACTCAGGGATAGGACCATCTTGAGACATTTTAATTGTAAGTATAAAATTATGAATTGTAGAAGAATGTGGTTTAGTAACACCTCTAAAACAAAGGCCCCATTGGTACAAGGGGTGAACCTTAATAACAAGGTGTAAGGGCATGGATGGTTTTTTCTCTTTATAAGTTGAAGCTTGACATATGTGGTATCTTTGAACATGTTCATGTGTATCCTTGAAAACATGTGACCAATAATAACCAACTTTTAAAAATTGATGTGTTGTAGCAATTCCTAATCCATGTCTTCTACCATGTCTTCCATGAAAATATTTTAAGACTTGAACCACCTCTTCTCTATTTAAACATGTCAAATAAATTCCCACGTGATTTTATCATATATTGATTTCTATTGAGGCATAAATCACTTTTATGAGTGGCATTTAACTAATCAAAACACTTATTGTGTAGCAAGTAAAGGACCATTTCAATATACCATTCATCATCTCTAATTGGCCTTACTGCGTATTGTTGACAAATAATTTGCACATCTACCTAAACTATGGCTTTACTTAAACCTTGTTTACTTACTACATTACAAAACTCTTGTAGTATAGTCATCTATTTTCCTCTTTATTCACCTAGCTCACTTTGCATTAGCATTGTCTTGACTACTTGATTAGACACTAAGGAAAACACCTTGCTTCATTGGATGTTGTAGTGGACACAAAAAATGTCGTCTGGGATATTTTCACACTTGTTTGGTCCCTCCTTGTGAATTTGAGCTTAATGTTTCCTTGAGTTAGTGTTATAATGTGGTTGACACATTCACATTAGGTCTTGGGCCCTTGTGAACTAATAGATTTAAATGATACCTTGCTAAAGTGTTGTGAAGTGTTGTCACTCACTTTCACACTTTTCTAAGGTTTTATTAATTAACTAAACATAATAAACCTCTTCTAAACCTTAATCTTGCCTTATTTTAAAGTGTTGTAAAGTGTTGTAACACACTTTCACACTTTTCTAGGCTTCTTGTTAATAATTGGGCTTTCTTATGCTTTAATTGGCCCTATTTTGCATCCACAAGCCTCATTTATTACATCTTTTGAGGATAATCATGACACCAATCATTAGTCAATCATAATTCAGGTGTTTCAAGTTTGCATGGTCCATATTTAGTGATCTAGGTGAATGAGTCCCACCTAGATCTTTTGGTCCCAAACCTGATTTCACACATTTCTAGGCATTTTTTAAAATGGTCCTAAAAATTAAGCCTTCTGGGGTTCATTCACCACCTTGGGTGAATGAGTCCCGTGCGGCCCAAAATCAAAATTAATTCAAATTTCTAGTGGGATTTTATTCTCCTAGATTTGATGTCGGCTTGTAGTGTTGTAATTTTGGGAATTATTGCATAATTGAGTATAAATACAAGGTTCTTTCACTCATTTTCATCCCAAGCATTCAAGTGTTCATTCTTATAGAAAGTTTGAGTTCACAAGCATTCACAAGAGCATTCAAGGGAAAATTATCAAGCATTTTAGAGCAGCATTCAATTATTAATCATCATGTCAAGGAATTCATGCATCATGTTTGTTATTGTGCTAACAATTGTGATGTAGGGTTTATGATTCAAGCAAGTGTTTCATTCAAGATCAACATCATTCAAGCAAGAATCAAGATCTACATCCATTGTAGCCATCTCAAGCATATTTGCAACAATTTATTGCTAGGGTTTGGTGAGTTGCAACATTGTTATTTGTTCATTCATCATTCTCCATTCCTATTTGATTTCATTTCAAGGATTGATTTCCAAAATGGGGTTTGACCAAGGAAAACCCCTATCCACTAACCCAACAACATTTTCCCCTCTCCTTTGTGTGTGATTTGCAGGTCTAGGTTGTGGATTTCCTAAGGAGCAAGATTGGAGAAAAGTACTAGTCAAATCATTCAAAGTTGTCAAAGTTGGCATCAAGCCTTGGAGAACCTTGGAGAAGACCTACAAGTTGCAAGTTAGAGATTTAGATCCAAAAATCATTCAAGAAGGACAGATTAGATAGAGAAGAGTAGGATCAGCCTTTGAAGCTTCAGAAAATCCCAACTGGACTAATTCACCACTTCTAGCGAATGAGTCCCAGTTCCAGTCAAATTCTAGATTTTTGTAGATTCATGTACCCATTTGGAAAATTCTTGTTCCTACACAGAAACCTATATTCTAGACTGATTCGAACAGCTTGGTGAATGAGTCCTAGTCAACATTAAAATTATATTTTCTAGTTTTTTAGACCTTCTTCCATCCATCTCCAAATTTCCAAGTGCACACATTCTTTTTTGTCATTTTTTGTGTTGTTTCATTTACTTTTCTAGTTCATTTAGTATCACTTTGCATTCAATTAGGGTTTTACATTTCATCTTGCATTTCATTATCTTTTCCAATTCAAAACTCGGTGGTGAACCCCTTACTAGATCATATTCATCCCCTAGGACAGTGCTCTTGCAAAATCTCTCTTTTGCATTCAGATCTCAAGGGTTTGTCCTTGAGTGAAAGTTAGTGAAAATTGTCCTTTTAGGTCCTAAACTAGGTAAGAGGGAAGTAAAACAAATTTTCCACCTTTCAGATGTAATTTTTGAACTTTTTGCATAGCTCTAACTAATGCATACACTTGCTTGTAATTGTATGGATATCTTGACTTGGCATCCTTGAAAGGTTCACACACAATTGTAATGGGTCTTTCCCCTACCTCTTTTCATTGTGTCCAAATAGTAGAAAATGAGTTCTTTGAATAAAATGAGTAAATGTAGGACTCTAAGTAATCAAGACTAATCAATTATAAAATGTTTGCAAATTTATTTTCTTATTTATTTAAATTCTTGTTGAGATTTAGTGCTCCATTCAATTTTAGCATATATCTTTAGCATATCATTTAATGGTCTAACAATTTTTTAAAATCTAGTAATAAGATTTTACACCAAATTAATCTTACTAAGGAAGGATTTTAACTTCTTTTCATGATTGGGTATTATATGACATGGTCAAGGAGTGTACCTTCAATGACTCTAAATGTGTAGTTCTTCAAGTTCAATAAAATTCTAAATTTCTTTCATTGGTGCAACACTTTCCTTAAATCTAAATAAGATATTCCCTTTATTTAAAAAATATATAATCTATATCATCCATGTATATGACTATGCACTTACCAATCAAATCTTTAAAGGTTTTCCATTATTCATTTAGATTTAGCTCTTGCATTGATCAAACCAAAATACATTCTTCTATATGAAAACATATCTCATTTGGTAGTAATTTTTTCTTTGATTATGTTCTCATACTTTACCAAAATTTTGTTGCAACTTGAGTATCCATCTAACAAAGACATCATTTGTGAACCATTCACAATCTATAGTACCTTGCTGGTAGGACAAACTCAACCTTATTGTTTGATTAGGAAAAGGATGAAGACCCTCTTCCCAATTGTTTTGGATTGGATTAAAGATGACCTCAAGAACTACTTGGCTACAAACCTATTCGGGAGAGCCATGTTGGAAACCTAACTTATTGGGGGAGATTGTTGGATGTTTGTCCTTGAAGATTGTAATATGGTAACATGAGTTGAATGGAGAGATTGATGAGCATATGATGTTATATGGTTTTATCATTGATGCAACCCATTATGGATGAAAATATATGGTAAAGATGCAGAGGTGTTGATCTAGTGTAGATCATATTGGTTAAATTCCCAATTCTGGAATGCATTTCAAGTGTTCAGAGAACCAGTCTTTTCGTCTGCAATTCTCTGCCATGAAAACTTTGGCTATGTAGTGTTGAGATAATGATGGTGTGTGTTGGGGGACTCTAAATCCAAATTTCCATGATCTGATGTCTTTCGTAGCTAAAGATGACAATGAAAAAGTATCGCTCTAGATATGCCAGTGTAATTGTGACAGAGTACCTAATTGGAAGCTCTGCATTCCACTATAGATGAACTTTTTGGTATGCAAATTTACAAAAGTGTTTGAGGATTCCTATAGTATGTTTTCTCCAAGTGAAAAGTGTTTTGGTTGATCGTGTGCCAAGTTGTGTCTGAACAAGTGGTTCATTATATTGTTACTTCACTTGTGGAGCCGACCTAAGTATTTTGAGGTTGCGCGGAGTTGAGTTAAGTAAGAAGCAGAATCATGGATTCATGGGAGTAATTATAGGTTAATGTGTTGACCTATCTTAATGTGTTGGTTCCTTTTGCAAGGTGTGTATGGTTGATTTTTGAGCTAATAGGATGGAGTGTTACACAGTACATGTTTTGGGCTGACCTAATTGATGTTTTTATTGGTTGTGGTATATATACAAGATTGATTCCTTGTGTGATGCATGAAGAGATGTGAAATAATTAAGTGTGCGAGTTTCAAAGTCAAGAAGTGCAAATTGGGTTTAAGGAGAAGAATGAAGTGTGCCTAGTCAGTAAATTGAGCTTCAATAGAACTATACCTTCAGCATAGGTCAGATGCAATATTAGCAGTTCAAATTTGGTAGTGAGCCACCCTTTATTCTATCTCTTTTTGTTTTGGGAAGTGAGCTCTTTGGCAGTGAGCCACCAGTAATGAGCATTTCTTCTTTTGGACAGTGAGACACCAATTGTATCAAACTTTGTAACTAGTTATAATATCTATATTGTGAGCTAATCCTCACCATGGTATTTCCCTCTTTTGGTTTTCAATGTAAATTTGGTGTTCTTGTGTTCTTTGATTCAATGCATTCTTTCAATGTTCCTTTCCATTATTGCAAGGTTAATGTGATGCACTAAATTAATATTTAAGTTATTAAGAATATTGATTCACCCCAAAGAAGTATCCTATAGTATCCTATTCCTCTAAAAGATATTATCCCTAAAGGATTTAATGAAGAAGATTGAATAGTTGGCATGGAAGGAGAACTCAAATCAGCCCTTGATGATTTGGATAAAGTAGAAGATAAGAACAATGATCTGAAAAAGGATATTGGTGATACAAATGAGTGTATTGAGAAGTTGAGAGAGAAACTCAAGAAAGCTACATATAGAATCAAGGAAACAAATGAGAACCTTAAGCAATCTAATGAGACTATTGCTAGTTTGAAAGTGAAAAGTGAAGAAGGTAAAAGAGTTGAAGATTGCATGAATGATAAACTGAAAGAAAAATAAATGTACTTGTTTTTATTTTCAATTTAGTATTTATTTCTTTCTAATCACTAAGACCCATTTATAGCCGAGGTGAGAGCATACGACAAATAAATGTACTTGTTTTAGATAAAATTAATTTGAGGGAGTTCCATCTTTATTTAGAAACGCATTACTTTTTTATCACTAAGATCCATTTATAGGCAAGGTGAGAACAAATAGAAAATAAATGTACTCATTTTAGGTTTAGTTAATTTGAGGGTTATCTAGGATTTGACCTTGTTTTATGATCACCAATATTCATGTTATAGGCAATGTGAGAGTATATGATGGTTATCAATCCAATGGATAAGTTTGATAATTGCTTTGAATTATTCAAGACTTGATATAGTTATTGAGACCTAAGCCAAATCAAGGATCTGATCATTAACAAGATTAATCTTTGTTTTATAGTTTTCAACTTGCTTTGTTTCCTTAATTTCATTATTATATTATCAAATTGATTATTTATGAGAGAAATGTATCCTAAATTGCAAGATCATTTCTTAGTTGGGCCCATATCCCTCTTAAGGGATATCTTACTCATAAGTTGTAAGTTTTCTTTTAATGGTTTGGTAAATAAAGCATGTATAATCTTACAACATTTAAGAAAAGGACTAAATAAATTAAAGCAATGATTACCCACATTTTGCATAACATTTATAACTACCTTTAAACTAAATAAAACTAAAATAACCATTGCTATCCATTTACATGTAATTCCCTAATATTTTGAAATCAAACTGACATAAAGAAATGAAACCATGAAATATCTTAAATATATAACATGTATATGAAATGATAATCTCAATAAATTTGTAACTATCATTTGACTAAGTCTCTCCTTTGAAATCAAATATTAGTTATTTGATTTGAAAGAACCTATACTTTACAAATACAAATAACAACTAGTAATTCAAGTACTTACAATTAAATTTTAAACTGATTGAGTTAATTAAAATAGAGAAATACTTAAATTCTAATGCATTATGATAAAGAACGACTTAAACTCTGATACATCTTTTCAAAACTAAAATGTTTAATTTTGTTGCAACTTGAGTATCCATCTAACAAAGACATCATTTGTGAACCATTCACAGTCTATAGTACCTTGCTGGTAGGACAAACTCAACCTTATTATTTGATTAGGAAAAGGATGAAGACCATTAAGGAAATAAATTATTAGATTAGCATTTAATATATATTATTAGCTCTTAGTGAATTTCCAATAGAAATGTTAAAATTAAATAGTAATAATGGTAATTAATATTAAATGATAATTGATTTATTAATAATAATGATTAATAAGTTATCATGATTTAATATTAGTGATTAATAAATTATAATATTTTAATATTAATTAAATACTAATTATGTAATATAAATTTATTAATAGTAAATAATTTTTCGATATTTTTATTAGAATTAAATTATTTTAAAAAAGGGTCATGACAATTTTGGAGTGCTATGTTTGAAGAAAAATCTAGAGATGAACGGAGGTTCATTTCAAAGTGATTTTTAAGAATAGATGACTTCAAGAAAACTTATTTATGATAGAGTAGCTATTTATTGGTTTCCAAATCTCTTTTATGGCAACAAGAGTTGTCATTTACTAGTTTTCAAATCTCTTGCTTTTTTGGTTCTTAGTATCTTGTTAGAAACTTGTGATAGAAGAGAACCCCTTCACATAACAAATATCTAATGTGAGAGGATCTTTCTAATGAACTCTTCCTTTGTAGTTGGTTTTTGGTATAGGCATAACCTATACCCATTTACTAACAATGCCTTGGTAAGTTCATTAATTAGTATTAGTTGTATAGTTCTATTTTCAAATATTTATTGGGCTTAACCATTACATATGGAGTTTTCCCTTGCAATTATTATATGTAGATTTAAACAGTATCTAATCTCCTTTCCTAAACTCCCTTTTTTTATAATTTGATCATGCTTAAGTTTCCTCTATCATTGAATGAGTTTTATTTTCTATATTATATTTTCTCAATGAATCTAGTTAATTTAATTGATTGTATAGTATTTTTGTGATTGAGTCAAGTTGAGATAAAACTCTCACAATATTCTTAGTTTTTTAAGTTTGAATTTCATTAATAGAACTAGTTTCTTGCCAAAAACTAACTCATTGGGTGTAAGCCTTGTAGTTAATTTCTTAGTATTGTAGACCTATATTGTCTTGTGTAATCTCACTGAGCAATGTTTCCTACCAATCAACATTATCTTTGTGAGAATATTCTCCAAGTCTTTGTTTGTGATTTCCACTTGAGAATTTTCTCGAGATGATGACAAGAAGATTTCTTGTGAAACGAGGTCTAGTAATATATGGTGACAAGGATTTTATGTATTATCCTCCATATAAATAATATCCTCTAATTGATTCATCATGGAAAATTCATATCATTATAGAATCCATCTACCTATACACACCTATGTAAAACAAGGTCATTTTTATACTTAAATAATATATCATTTAACCATTTATATGTTACTATATTTTTGACAAGCTTACTCTTTTCTTAGTAGTAAAATCAAGTGGAAAATACCTTGTGGCCAAGTAGTTAGCTATATGATTAAACCAAGGAATTGTGTAGAGATAGCAAACAATTACCCATCTAAAATCCTTAATTGATTCATGATCATCTCCCACATAATATGTTCTTGATATGAAGTGAACAACAACATTATATTTTCTAGGTATATTAGCATAGTTACATTCAATTCCTATAAAAGAAATATCCATCTAATAATAATGCTAATATTTTATTCAAAGAAAGTTGTTCAAGGTCCTCTTCTATAGCTCCCTCTTCTTCCTCTTTGATGGTTGATTTCCCTTTGATTTCACAACCATAAAAGCATTTGTCTATCCCAATACCTACCCTTGTGGTGGCTAAGGATAAACATGCTCCATTAAGTAAACCTCTCATTCACCCTAAGGTTTCCCAACTTTCATTGGTGCCTCTTATTCCCCCAAATTTAGGGGAAAAGTGCCTATGTTGGGTAAATCTTCCCTTCATATCTTCTATCCTTCGGTGGCTCTTGATGTTCCTCAACCTACCCCTCTAATAATGAAAGTAAAGCAACCCAATGGACATAAATATTCCCATGCACTACTCATTCCTCATCCTCCAATGGTTCTTTTTGTTCCTTTAATTACCCACGCAATAAAAAGCAAAAAGGAATCATTGATGTGGGATATGCCATATGTACCCCAAATCTCTTTCCCTCTACCTATTGATATTGTCCTTCCTCATGTTTCATAAGTGGAGGTAGTCCTATAATCAAAGAAGAGTGATCCCCCTTCTACAATTGTGTCTAGGCCCCATCATCAATGTAAACAACTTGTATGTGAGTGTAAGTGTGGTTGACATTCTTTGACCTATTAACAAGCTATTATAAAAATGCTCGATATCAGGCACTCTCATCCAATGTGACCACCTTCTTTCTTAGTAATGCCTTCTTCTCCTCCCTCTCCACCTTGAGTTACTATCTATTTTGCACCACCTTTGATTCCTTCCCAAGATCCCAATGAGCCTCATCTAAAAAGGGTGCAAGTGTTCCTATCTCCTTTGATGGAACCTCCTCTAATTCCAAATATTCCTAATATTACACCATTTTTGAACCATTAGGTATGTAAAATACATTTATGATATCCAACACCACACTTGCTAATTTAGTGTCATTCCAATGCACTTATCATGAATTTTTCCTAGATGTTCTTTGCCCCATCATATTGACATTAATATCCCTCACACACCTCCTAAAAGAAAACCTAAGAATTATAAAATTGCACTCCATAAAAAATTTGCGCACATTCTTTGTCACATCTAGACCACTCTTCATTAGTTCTCTTTATAGAAAAAAATACAAACTTCATTTATACCTATCATTAAACTCTCATTTAGGAGATTAGTCATGGAATTCCTCTTGTCACATATTCTGATAGTGATTCACATCCTCTCTCTACGAAGAAATTTTTTTGAGTCCCTTAAAGACATTATAATGTTGTCTAAAATCTTCACAATATTGTTGGCACTCACCTCAAAAGATATTTAGGATGATGTTGTACTTACAGCTAGTTCTTTACCTCTTGCTATAGGTGAGATGCCTAGTATTTCCTTAACAATGCTTCCTTTATATGCTCAACCTCCCTCTGCTTACGATCAAGACTGAGAGCTAATAATTTTCTTAAGGAATGACTTTAAAGTACTCTTAATTTTAGATTTAGTTGTTTTAAATGAGTGTTTTATTTGTGTTCCCTTATGCTTGGTTGCATATGTTTATGAATCTTACCTAGAGGACCCATGATACCCTTGTAGGTACATGGATACAAAAAATATGAATCTTTTGTCAATTTTTATTTGTATCATCATTCTTCTATATGTTGTAACTTGAATTTTTTATGTTTGAGGATGATAAAAAGCATCAAGACATTTAGGCCTCTTCCATGTTGACCCCCAAAAAATTATTTGATTTTATGTAAATTTTCCCCTTTGTAATTTTGTAGTTCCACTACACCTAGGGAATGATGACTATAAAAATCTTTAATTTAAATATATATGTGATTAACATACATTAATACTGACCCTAGGGTCGTGGATCCCTTAGTATTGTTTATGTGAGTGATGTTATGGATTTTATGTGGCATGCCTACATCGTGTGATGAAATTCCATGAGCATAATGTTATGTGTTTCATGAGAAAAAATCCTTCTTGATGTTGTTTCCTTGAAACATTTATATTTTTCTTCTCTCTCCTTAAAATAAAATTTACTCCTAGACTCACGCAATTATCTTAAATGGGCCTCTCACAAAGCACGCATTTCACTATTATTTCAAATCATTGATCAACTCTAGGCTTTTTGTAGAAATTAGGTAGCTTATGAACCAGGTAGAATAACACATCATTCTAGATTGTGGACATTCATATGTCTTAACATTTTTCAAGGTTGTCCTACAATACAGCTTATAGTAACCATGATCAATCAAAATTATTGTATGGACTCTAGCATAATACAACTTGCTAGCCATACTTATAAAATCATTTATCTCATGATCTTCATATTATCTCTCTTTCTCTTCCTAGTTAAGTTTTTTCTTTATGTGTTTTTTTGTTTATAGTATTGTAACAATTTTTGCATAACATCTTTTTTTTTGTAGGATGCCTTAGTTGTTTTGTAGGTTTTCTCCATAGGGACATGTCCATGTGGTTTTGAGATCCACTTCCTCCATATTATTCTTTGGTAATTCTTTTTATAATTTATTTATAATTTGGCATGCATATATAACATAGTTTATATTCTTGCAAAAGTGGGGGAAAATGTTGTCATAAATTTTACCACCCTTGCAATTTTGAACTACACAATGTTCCCTTTTATAGATTGTGATATATAGCATTTCTAAATGTAAAGTGTTAATACCAAAATATCTCTTATAATAATTTAGGATTTCACGGTCAATTTTTCATAGATGGGGACATTACGTATGGACATTTGCATGGCATGCTAGCATCCCACAAAAATTCATGATTTGAATGGTCATTAGAGAATTACCTTCCCACGAATATTTTGGAAGTAAACACCATTGTGTGACTATCACATTAAGCAAAGAAAAGCAACTTGCTATTTTGAAAAAATGGGAAAGAAAAAGAAAGAAAAGTTTTGATTTTTCTCTCATACGTTATCATACACTCACACTGTCATTGTTGGTATCAAATGCTACAGATTATTGAAGAATATTTTTTTTATGAACAACAAGCTCTTCGGGTATTCCATGTGACTTTTTTGAAGTGGGATTGAACAAGGAAACATTATGGAATCTTTCACATCTCTCTTGTGGGTTCTTGAAAACTTCCAAGTGATCAAAATCTATTATGTTGCTTCTTTCTATGTTGTATGCAATTTATTTGTGTTAAAATTTGGATATACCTAGTGTTAACAAACTAGATTTAATAGTATCTTATATCTTTGGCATTGTACTTTTCTTTACAATAATCTCTTTCATTTTTTCTATCAAAATTATAAAAAAATTGTTTTCCATGGAGGTCAAAAGACCAAAATGGGGGTTTGATTGAGGCAAGTCCCTATATAGCCCAACCCAAAAGAAATCTCTTTGTGTGTAGGTTTTAAGAGTTGAAAAGAAGCAATTATCTTGGTGATATTTATTTACCTTTGTACATTCTCTTAGTAGATTATTGTGATTTAAACTAAACATATTGTATTTCCTCTTGTGTTCTATCATTTTCTTATTTCTCATATGTCGCAATCTTGTGGTATTTGTTTTGTGCATGAAGTTTTATCAACTAGATATGCACCCTTTCTAAGTTGTCAACATAGCTATCTATTGAAACATGGGATGATATCATAGAGTGTGGGCTCTTATAATTTGAGATTGCCCTCCAAAGAGTGTTGGTTCCCTTGATACTTCATATATCTTAACTTATGATATTGTCATTATGCTAAGAAAAGGGGTAAAAATGACTTGAAATGAAACCTAATATCTAATGAAGTGATCTACCAAATTTATACTAAGACCTATGCCACTATTTTGACACAAAAATTCTCAAGTACTCTGCTAGTTTTCATTCAACTTTGGTGTTCCACATGATTATGCATTTGTGATTTGTAATAAGGTTTAAATTTGTATATAGTTTTGAGAAGGAAAATTGTAGCTTAAATTCACAACTAACAATTGATTGTATTCACTGCACACCTAACAACCTGCATGAATGTATGTGTTTTCTATTCAAATGTGTTGTAAATAAGACATTTTTTTAATATTTCATTAAAATCACATAAAAATGTGTATCAATCATCATATTACACACAAGCAAAAAGTGTTTGAAGGAAAAATACTAAATTTAATTGATATAAGAGGTATCCTTACAACAAAAATAAGACTTGAAAATTCCTTGTATTCATTGAAAAAGACTTACCTTACATCAAATTTCCTAGTCTCAAAACTAAACTTTCTAAATTATAATTGTAAAATAAGACAAGAAAGAACCTTGTTTGAGGTTACGATATTTTATCAAAAATGCAAGAATTGGGTAACAATGGGCTTAGGTGTCCCTCTTCTCAATACCAACATGGGAGAGAAACTAGGACATGAATTAAGGAAAATTTAATATTTAACTTTCTTTGATCTAGAGGTTTGACCATCATTTGAGTGCTTATGAGTCATCCTTCTATTTGGCTACTAAAAAACCTCCTAGATGGTGTTGGGTAGAGATTCCTTGTCCTTTTAGACCTCTTTCTTCTATCTTTTCTCCTATATATTTTCCTAGACACCCAATATGCGTACAACTTATTTCTATGTAATCCAAACTTCCCCCTACATACTCTCCACTTGCTCATAATAGTCCTTCTCCAAACTGTTACAACCTCTAGATCTTTGTGTTTTTAGGACATCTATGAGGAATTTGAAATGGTTAGGAGACCTAGGGGGTGTGAGAGAATGTCTAAGACAAGTATATAACACATGTCATAACTAAGACCTCCTTTCCTCATATTTTCACTATTTGTTCATATGCATGTTTGGCATGTCCTTCAAGTCTTGTCTTGTTTTTTATTCATTGTGCTTATCAAAATAGCCTTAGGTATTCCCTCTATGAACTTCATACTTTTCTTCTCTCAATCTCCCATTTGGTCCATGTTATATTATTAGGTTTTTTCACCATACTCTGTCATAACAAGAATGCATATCATCTAGCATGCCACAATTATGACCTAGTAGGCTTCTTGATTAGGTCTCTATGAAACCCTTGCTTCATTGTCGCCTTCTAACTATTATAGCAAGCCTGCTAGTACTATTGTCTCCTAAATAATGTACAATTCCTTGTAATGGTGATGACTATCTTTGAGGCTTCATCTATACTATCTTCTCTTCTAAGATTGCCTACTCTTGATCATCACTTATAACCCTCCACATTTTTCCTTTTATGGTGATATTTTCTTGACTATACCTCCTTTTAGCAATGGTAATGTTTATTCCATCGACCATGTTTGTTTCCTATCTTTATTTAGTTGTGGTTACCCTTTTATGATTAGCATATGATTCTTTTCATGTGATCAAAGATTCTTGATGTTAGCTTTGATCCACCCTCTATTTGTCACACATTCTACAGGTCATTTTACTTTGTCATACAATATTTGTTGCTAGAATAATTTGGATAGCATTCACAACTTACATGTCGTACTCAATAGTAAATTTAAGGTCTAAAATTCTCTTTCTTCTTTGGCAATGTGGTTAGCATCTTAACTTCCTCAAGCATTCACTTTCTTTGCTTGGAGTATCTACTTATTAATTTTTATAGGCTTCTCGTACATCAATAGATAAAGATTGACCATTTTTTTTATCTTAACATGACTATATTTATGTGTCTTTTCATATGACTATCCACTATTCTTTGTGTTTGGAGTTTATCAAATAGGCTTTAATTCAGAGAAATATTTGTCGCTATCCTTTATCATTTTTCAACATGGAGCTTGTCACTACATGATACTCTCCATGATTTTTAGCATTTCCTTAATACTATCACTCTCAAATGTGAAAGAAAAACATAAATCAGTGTCATACTTATTTGGAAAAACAACACACCTAAGAATTGATTTCCCTCCATGTCCTCTTTAACAGCTTGCAAAGACTTTTACAAGCACCAATTGAGTTCTCATTATGGTCGATCACTTTGTTCATGTCGTCACAAGGCTTTCAGAGGTACAATAGTATAATTCTATATGAACCTATGTACTTCATGCATCTTTGCTCACTTATTGTACATTTAATGACCTCATTCAAACTCTAAAAATTTTCTTTCATAGTTCACTATCATGAAGGGTTTCTTAGCTAGGATTTAGCCAAGAGTTTAACATTAGGGTCATACTCATGTAAGGGTTTTAGAAATAAACGAGGTTTAACATGAGCAATATCCTTAAGTAAGTTTCAATGCATCTTTCTCCAATGTCATTGTATCCTACCCTTAGAAGACCATATTTGTTTATCTTTCCCTTGGCCTCTTGTATGGAATTTCATTGATCTTTTCCAATGTATGCACCATGAATATGAAATATCATTTATGACTGTCTTGCCTTATTTTTTCTCATTGTTCACCTTCTCTTATCATTTTCCCCTACTCTTTTATCCCCTTTATATTCACCACCAATGTATCTTTGATTCCCCATAACTACATTGTCACCAAGTCTTTCCCTTTGTTTTGTCTTCTTATTCTAATTTTCCATGTAGATAGTCTCCACATGACTATGATTTTTTTCATTTGGTGTTGATAGTAATAGTTATGGCTTAAAGTAGTGTTTTGAAGAATAAAACTTTGACAAGGCAAATTCCTTATGATATTTATGCTTTTACATAACTTTAAAGCCCATAATTATCACTAATCACCTTTAGGTGTATGGAATCTTGATGTCTTCGTATTCACTATCTTGTAGACTACCCAATCAAACTGCCGTCAACCCTTTGTCTTGTATCCCTTATTGGTATATTATATATTTTCAACTTTCATTTTTCACAACATACCCTAGCATGCATGCCCTCATCTCCTAGTATAAATTCCTCCAACTTTGCATAGATCTCTCATTTCTATGGGTATGATATGTCTCCTTTTGGACATCTTATGTGAAACCTATATGTAATAGCCATTTTGTGCATATCTTGAAACTATAGCATTCCACAAGATCGCATTCCTTTGAGACATTATGTCAAAAATTCTACATTCCTTGTGTATATTCCAATACTTTGCATACATGTCTACCATGGCACTTACAACTACATCATATGATAAAATTCCATTTCCCATTATTCTTTGATGGATGTTAATGTCCTCTCTACTATCAGATATCTCTATCTACTATTGACTCTCGGTCTTTTTCCCTTAACTCCATCAAAGTAATGTATTATGCTCTTCAAAACATTGTCACTACACTTTGATGAGATCTTATTATTCCACTTTTATACTTGTTGATGATTGGTATACTCTTAAGACTATCTCTATTTGTTATCATGAATCATATTGCAATGAAGTTTGGAATATTATCTCTCCTTCAAAGAAAATTTAGAAATCATTGTCCATTGAGTCTTCTTTCACAGTGCATCCACTCTACACTTTGTTGGGGTTATGGATGCATTTTATGAAATTATTCTTCTATGTGTCCAATAGTAGTGATTTTTCCTTTGACTTTGTTCTCTACTTCCTTTTAGGCCTTTGGGGCATATTATCTCCCACTAAAAGTGTGTTCACTCACTGTAAACCTTGCTTTGTCAACCCTTACACAACCCTCTTCATTTGTCCATGTCATTTGGATACAAGAAGTGTACTCAAGAGAATAGAACATTTCTCTTGATTATTCATTATGTTGAGCTTCCTTCATATTTGAATCAATTGTACAAAAAATGGATACTACTTTTGAACCTCATATACCCAAAGATCATATCCAATCAAACATGGGTAAGGTCAGAGATGATAGGAAAATAACTCAATACATCATCTTCTAGACTAGATGTTGTACTTTTCATGGACTATCCCATAAAACTGTTTTGGAGTAGCACTCTATTTACTTTGATTTTCCACACTGCCCTTTGAAAAACATGAAAACCTTGTTCATGGTATGTGTTATTGTTGCTAAAACAATTAACTTTATATTTTCTCATCTTTAACAAACCTACCACTTCACTAAACCTCTTTTCCATTATCATTTACTATTTGAGTTTTGCTACTATCATGAAACATGGTCTTTTTGGAGCTTCCTCTAGTGCCTAATTAACTCGATGCTACTGGTTAAGCACCTAGCTCAATGGACCTAAGGATCCCTAGATTAAGCAATTCATTATTCACAAGAAGGTTGCATTAAATCATTAACACATGCAAATACAGTAAAAGCTTTAAATTAGATAAACTGTTAATTCTTGAAGCAGAGTAATGGAATACAAAAAACTACTTTTTGTTGTGGGTACCTAATTCTTAAGACTGTAACCATTAACTATTATATTGCAGTATGTCCTAACTTAGTTAACCTCCAAAGGATGAAACAAAACATCAATCTACAAATTACTATTCAAGAATTGTACACATTTTCATAATCATACAACTAGAAACTATCAATGAAATTCACAATGCATAATCTAATATAATAACTTAAATTGAAGTGGTTCATTAGTACCTCAAGTGGCCCTTGCTTGAGTTGTTGCTTCCACTAGATTTTGCCAATCACTTACTCAGCAAAATATATTATCAAACCAATTCTCTTTTATTACATTCTAAACACATAACTATTACACAAAATCTAATAGGAAATCTTTGAGAAATCTTTTTCAATAACACATGATCTTCCATTCTTCTCTTACTACTGTTAGATCTCCTCCTCAAGAGGGGATCCCACTATATAGGGTCCATGAGGGAGTCCAATTATTCATGAACTGAAAACAAACTAAAGAATATATGTCAACCCTTCCTCAAGAATAGGAAGAGGACTGAGTCTTAAAACATAAAGTAGTAACTACCAAAATAGGAGTATAGAAATCAAACAAGGATTCTATGCCCAACAAATTAAACCGTTTATAATAGAAAACGTGCTCAAAAGAACAACTCTGTCATAATTCACAGTCCAATTGAGAATAGACTTCTTCTCCTAGCTATATTATTTGTAGATAAGAGTAATACTAGGTGACTCACAATCTGATCAATAAATGATCACCTTTTTCTTCCTTTGAAAGTGTTCATGCTACAGTCGGTTGACTCCTTTGCAACAAACTGTAGTCCTTATGCTACAGGTTGAGAAGTCCATTGCTGTGAGTTGACAAATATCTTGTTGCAAATGCTAGTCTTATTTCTTGAGGCATTTTCATTATTAACAACATAAATTAAACATAAAATCCTACTAAACTTCATAGACATTCTTAAATCATACATACACATATTAACATAACATATTTCCATTCCAAATGCTTAAAACTACTTAAAAGTATATGAAAGGTATGAAAGGTCTTGGTAATGTCTTAAAGCTTAGTAGAAAGTAATGATAAAAAGTATGAAACAACAATGGAAGCTAGCCAATTCTAAAGCCCATCAATCTTTTCCAAGAGACAACTTGTCATCATCTAATGTCTCTTGACAGTGACTTGTTGCATGTCCTTCCTTTAGCTTAATCTACTAACTACCATATTAAATACCTAAGTAGACTCTTGACAATATATTGTATAGTTTTTAAATTTTGTAATTTGAGTATATTTTTCTTTTATTTTATCTATGTATTGCTACTAATATTACTAATATAGATTAGTGGTATCAAACAAGCTTCCACCTCCTTGCAATTGGTGTTGTTAATAGATAATTTTATATTCTTGAAACAAAGAGAAACTTTAAAAATTAACAATAAACTCATAGTTTACACAACAATTAGTAATAAACACATTATGTAAAGCAATAAGCTTTTAACAATAATTTTGTATGGTCCTTTCCTCTCTTTCCCTTCATCTATTTCTTCCATAAATCATACATGAACAACATAAATTAAACATAGAATCCTACTAAACTTCATAGACATTCATAAATCATACTGATCCAGGAGGATCCAAGAATCTCAAAAATATCACAATCTCAAAATCTCTCAGAACTGACATCATTGGTTAGAGCTTGCTGACATGATCTTGATGCAACCTGAATCGCGTCAACAGGAGGTCATATGCAAGAGTTATGCTTGGTCAAAGGTTTGGTCAAACAGGCGAATCAAGCATTCATAAAGGTGAAAATTTGATTGTCTCAAATCCAAGCAAAAATGACACCAAGTTGTAGTGCTTGTTGTGCTGATTCTAGAACTATCCTCGGTTTCGAAAACAGAGTCTGTATGAGAAAAATAGAGCCAATCAAAGTTTTAGTCAAAATGATGAAGTCAGCATGTGACATGGCAATTGACTAGATGGTGACGTGGCAGTTGCAGGTGATGTGGCAAAAATCTCACAAAATTCACGTACCATGCTTTATTTTTGAAAATAAGGTGTGGAGGATTATTTAATCTCACAAAAATCCATTGGATTTTGTGGGATCCCAATCAGATTTGGTGGGATCCAAATCTCCTAAAAATCAATGAAATTAACTCATAAAAAATAAACAAAACCTCCTAAAATAACACTAAATTTTTATTTTATTTTTAAACTCAACCCCATAAACTCAAATAGCCCGTGAATATAATAAGACAAGGGATTAAAAAAACAAATTCCAAATGTTTTATTAAGGGGTTGTTTAATGTTTTATTTTTAAAATGGGGAAGTTATTGTTTTTATATAAACGGGTTAGTGTTTTTTTTGTAAGGCTTATAATTATAAAAGCCAAAGGAGGGGGGTTAATTTGTTATTTTATTTATTATAGTGGTTTTTAACCTCATATGCAAAATTTATGTATAAAAGGAGGTGATGTGATAGAGTCTTTATGCATTTTTTGTGGAGAAATAATTCGGATGTGTTTTTGAGAGAAAATTTTATACTCTTTTGAAGAATTTTTGGGAGAGAAATTACAAGATGTTGTTACACCAAAAATTGTAAAATTGCAAAGAGAGATTGTGAGTGATTAAAGCTTGGATATTGTAAGAAGGTTATTGAAACTTGGCGATATCAATAAAGCGGTCCAACGTTGAGAAGCGGACCTGGAGACGTAGCTCAAATTGAGTGAACTCCGTTATCAAGTTGTTTGTGTCTCTCTTCCATATCTTTCTTGTTCTCTCATTTATTTTGGTGTTATGTTCTCTCATGAATGTTATTATAGATAATTGATTTAAAGTGTTTGAAAGGATTACTCAGTTTCATAATTTCAACGGTTAAGATACATAATCATGCATTACTATTGGATCGGGAATTAAATCTGTAATTGGATTAAGTTTTGGGAAACTTTAACATCCTAGTTTACAGATCACATACATACACATATTAACATAACATGTTTCCATTCCAAATGCTTAAAACTATTTAAAAGTATATGAAAGGTATGAAAGGTCTTGGTAACATCTTAAAGCTTAGCAGAAAGTAATGATAAAAAGTATGAAACAACAATGGAAGCTAGCCAATTCTAAAGCCCATCAAACTTTTCCAAGACACAACTTGTCATCATCTGATGTCTCTTGACGACGGCTTGTTGCATGTCCTTCCTTTAGCTTAATATACTAACTACCATATTAAATACCTAAGTAGACTCTTGAAAATATATTTGTAAAAATATTGTATAGTTTTTAAATTTTGTAATTTGAGTACATTTTTCTTTTATTTTATCTATTTATTGCTACTAATATTACTAATATAGATTAGTGGTATCAAACAAGCTTCCACCTCCTTGCAATTGGTGTTGTTAATAGATAATTTTATATTCTTGAAACAAAAAGAAATTTTAAAAATTAACAATAAACTCATAGTTTACACAACAATTAACAATAAACACATTATGTAAAGCAATAAGCATTTAACAATAATTTTGTATGGTCCTTTCCTCTCTTTCCCTTCATCTATTTCTTTCTACCCCCCTCCCTCTCTCTCTTTCTCCCAATATATCCCTTTTTCACTCCTTCCTCTCGCCTTCCCATACTTCATAATTGCAACCCTTGGTGTCATTAAAGCTTCCTAATGTTTTCTTGATTATCACTATTGTTCTCACAAGTTGTACTTTTGACATCCTTTTTCTTAATGATTTGTACACAATTTCATTATGCGCTTGAATCTCACTTGTCTATGTCTATGATATATATTGTGCTTGTTACTGATGATAATCAATTTTTCTATATATCATGACAAAATCTAGACATAATTTGTACTTACAAAATCTTATATCTATCATTTGTGGCTCTTTCCTCTTGCAACCTTCACTAGGGGCAAAATTGAGGGCAATTTGTTAGCTATCATTATTTGTGCTTTCATTAGCACTACTCTTACTACCATTTTCTGATGATTGTGATCCTATATTTATGTTATATGATCATTGCTTTCTTTGATGGTCATGGTGGCCATTACATGCTTGTTCAATATCTAACTATCTAGTGTGGTACCATCTAAGTTGCTAAATGTAGATATAATCCATCAAATGGATTTCATAGTCACAAAAATGATCCTACCAAAGAAAAAAAAAATTCTAATTCTAATGGTTTTATCAATCAAGTTATGAATGAATCAATTCAAAATAATACAATCATATTCTACATAAAACCTAAAATCAAATAATATATTTATCATTTAAAACTTGAAATATTAATAACACATTATCATTCCTAAATCTTATTTATAATATTAATATTAGTTATGTTTATCCTTTATAAATTGATTGAATGAATGAATGAATATATATATAATTTATAACTATTAGTTTCTTAATTTGTGAAAAGTTGTATCTTGGGATTTCGCGGATTTGCACGTAAGGTTTAATATCTTCTACTAATCACGAATTATCATAAATAGTAATAGTAACAAAATAACAGAAAGCTTTATATAGAAAAATCATGTTGCCAATATATCTGTATGAACATAAGATAATCTTTTCATCTGTACGAAAATATTTAAGATGCTTCAGTCCTGCAAGTAAAATATTCCAGATTGTATTTAGTTTCTTCATAGAGTGACCCTGGAAAACCCACCCAAGGAGCACATCCATGGTAAATGCACCCAAAGAACACTCCAGGGAATGGAAAATTTGTTCGCCTAAGTGGTAAGTAATGAAGGAGAGTATCTAAAAGACAATCGTAGAACAATTTGTCGAGCAAATAATCAATGGTATGGAGTTGCAAGCAGCTTTTCAAGCACTTCGGTGGAAAATGATCAGATACAACTATCGAATCCAGAATGTCAAAGATGCATCAACTATTATAATGAATAGAAGGAACAAGATAAAAAATCTATCAAGTTTTACAGATAAAGTGTCGGTAACTGAAATGTAGTCAACAGTAGAAAAACTAAAGTAATGTAGGCAAAAAATACCAGAACCAACGCAAACAGTAAAAGAATAGAGAGTGAACGGTACAAATCTCATACATTGTGATCAATTTCTGTTCTTCGTTGAGATATAAACTTTAAGTAATGTCATATTACCCAATTTAACTAGGGTTAAAATTCATCAATAATTCTAGGTCACATGACCATGATTGCATGCAATTATAATTTTGGGAAAGAGTAACAATAACAAATTAGGCTAACTATTGTTACAAAGAATCCTCCAGAAAAGAGACAAGTGGCACGCAAACAACTAAATAACACTTTCCACGATGCATATATTACATAGCCTCCAAATATCTGGTATTTGTTATAAATGGGCAGATTTTCTTCACTTACGAGAAAAAATGCAATCATAATTTATGAATTGAACTACAGTCCACAACTATAATCACAACAGCACAAAACAACTGATCAGATGCCTGCACTTCAAGTGGCACCAATAGTTAATAATCAATAGCTCGATATATTTTGTCAATGTCTCATCTCTTTAATCAATCTTACTCGGATCACTGCATGATGAAGATAACCATCAAGAAAAATGACCCAGAGCATCAACAAAAAATTCAAAAATTCTCCACAAAACAATGTCGTCCCTTCGCCTTATGATGAGATGAAAAAATTTTGAACGAGCTGAAATAACTGAATAACTACAGAGCTTCCTTGGAGCTTGATCATTAAAAACCTTTGGCTGTGAACATCTCCCATGCATTGCATTGAAGGATAACTCTCTGAAGCAAAGCAAAAAAAAAGACGCTTGATCGATATATTCTGCTATGTAAGCCATACTTGGCAATTGGAAGTCAGGCTCTTTTACCCTAGTTGTTAAAGGGATCTAGATCAAGAATGCACATAAAGAGATCTCCAAAGCAAGAAAAGTCCTTTACATTCTTGACCAATACATGCAAGCTTACAGCTACTTAGCAAATGATGTCACACTGTTGTGAGTCTGGTCCTTTTATCTTAGTTGTGAAGGGGTCTATCCGAATCCATAACAAAGAGAAAATAGATGCAAGAAGAATTGACCAGACAATAACAATAGTTGGTGTACGGTTCTGACGGCCCATCAAACCCTTCAGGAAAGGATAAAGATGTACAATCACCCAAAAAGCAAAAAATAATTTCCCAAAAAGAGGACCCCATGATTGATAACCCGTGCTGATAGCATATGAGACACCAGCAACTACACCTACAATGTTGATTATAAGTAAGGTAGTTGGAGGAATGAGAAGAAAGCTCCATTTAAACATGTACAACTCTGCAAAGTCACCTTCTTCATCCCCAGATTTTGAAGTAACAGTGAAATTTGTATTAACACCAGCAAGGACTTTTAGCAACCCTTGAAACACTGCCAAAAGATGAGAAGAAACACCTCCAATAACCCAAAACTGTTCATTCCTCCACCATTCATCAATGCCAACCCCACTCCAGCGCATTTCTAGTATCCCCGTTGCAAAAATTGAAAGGAAGAGTGAGATGAACCACAAACTTGCAAATGTGCTGATCTGCATGTCAACAATAAGACCATAACAATCTGAACAGTCCAAAAACGTCTATAAGAAACTAGAACCAAGACATTGCAGGATCCTATTTAAAGTGTTTGAAATCTACCTCAGGGATGATGAATTTATTCGTGAGCAAACAAACTGCAGGGAGAGTACAGTATGCAAGCAGAGCAATAGAAGTGAGAGGATAAACGGTTGTATTTATATATGCGAGTCTTTCCAACCATTTGAGTCTTCCACTATAACCATACCAAATTGGGCAATGCCTGCTGAGAAGAATTTCGACAGAACCAAGAGCCCATCGAAGAACTTGGTTCAGACGATCTGAAAGATTGATTGGAGCAGATCCTTTGAATGCAGGACGTTGAGGCATACAATAAATTGATCGCCATCCCCGAGCATGCATTTTAAACCCTGTTAAAATGTCTTCTGTGACTGAACCATATATCCAACCAAGCTGCATATGAAATAATAACCCAACTATTTAGAAACTAAATAAGAAGTTGAGCAATGTTATTGCCCTGAAAAACAAACACTGATGTAAGCTTTCCAATTTAGCAGTACCTCCTTTCCCCAATCTGTCTTGTCTTCATATCCACAGCTGATAACATGGATGGCTTCTTTCAATAAATCTGCAGGAGTTGCAGACTGTGGCACACCACCATTCTCCATTCGGATAGAATCAAGAAAGACAGATGATTGGCCAAACTTTTTCTCCAAGTTTATATGATCCAGCAGCAAGGATTTTTCATCACCATACCCTGCATGAGTTGACAAACAGATAAGTACGAATATACGGCTATTGGAGGGGAGGGAAGAGAGTAACAAATCAGACAATAAGTTGCTCAATAAATGTGGCAAAGTTACCTTCCATCCCCTCTTCTATATCATCCAGGGTAAATATGGGAACAGTAGAATCAATCTGCCTATCCACCTTTTTCTCATCATCTTGCTTGTTTGATTTTTTGCTTTTCTTTCTAGGTCCACAACATAATAATTCAAGGACCTTGCTTTTGCGAGGAGGTTCAAAACCATAGAGTGCTTTTCTGTTGAAAAAACATCCTGTTCCCACATAAACAGGCCCCTGGATTCCATCTAAACCCTTCAAATTTATCTACAAACAACACAACGCTCATTTAATTTCTATATGGCATAAAGCTCTGTCTGATGAAAATACAAGAATCTAAAGGAAAACCAGCTCAATAAAATGAACACTCACATCAAAGAACACTGTATTGTGATTCGCGTATCGATCATGTCTATCAATGCCATCAAATCTTTGGGGGAATTGAACATAACAAACTTTCTTCCCAAGGTTAGGATCCATCAAAAAACACATGGCCTCACGAATAGCCTTGCTGTTGTTTATATAGTGATCACAGTCCAGATTCAGCAAAAAAGGCCCATTCGTTAGAACTGCAGAAACACGGACCTGCACACAGATAACAGGAGACACAATTTACTAGGACAGTCAGATACTAACAGACACAAATAAGGAAAAATGCAGATTGCACAATTGTCTTTGAATATCACATACCAAAGAATTCATTGCCCCAGCTTTCTTGTGATGTTCAAAGCCAGGTCTTTTCTCACGAGAAACATAAACAAGTCGAGGTAATTCATTGCCATCAGTATCAAGCCCACCACTGTGACCTAAGAATACCTTAAAGGCAAAAGCACAAAAAAACTTCAAATTAGATGGGAAAGCTAAAAATACTGACCAATATGTTCCACTTTATACAAATCTGCTGACAAAAGTAGGCAAGATTGAAAATATCATGTAAACCAACACAAAAAGTGATTACAAGACTCTTAAGAGAATAAAATACTTGTATCATCCCAGGATGATCTCGAGTATTATTTCCAGGCCAAGGAGTCCCATCTTGCATAATCCAGCCTTCTTCAGGAACCTTCTGAGCTTTTGCAACAAGTGCATTGACTCGAACCTTGAATTCTTCATATTCTCTCTGGAAATGATTAGTAAACATAAAGTCAGCATAGTTGTGCACTAAATAAAAAGGCCAGCATTTAAGCACCTGACCTGACTTTGATTTAACAATGTGCTATCTAATTACCTTCATTGCTCTGCGCTCTTTTACAAAGTTGGGCTGCACTTTATCCTTTAAATAATCTATCTTTTGAGAAAAGTACCATTCTGGAGCCCGAGGTTCAATATCAAATTTTTTACAAAATGGCACCCATTTCCTTGCAAATTCTGAAGTTTCAGAAAGAGCCTCAAAAGTCAACATTGCAGCTCCATCATCAGAGACATAGCATGAAACTTTATCCACTGGATAATCCACAGAAAGAATCGACAGAACAGTATTTGCCGTGACTAAAGGAGGCTCCTTTAAAGGGTCAACTGTGCTCACAAATATATCAATGCCGGCTAACTGAGATATCTCCCCTTCTCTATCATATCTGTCAAAGCAAACGTGTAGGTTCAGCACTTTCATACAAACTTCACAGAAATGTGATTGTTGTTTTCAACAAAACATATGAATTTTTCTTACACTGGAAATCCTTAAGAAAATTGAACAGTGCTAGCAACTTAGTGGGCAAATATATTCTTGCACATGATAGCCTCACCTCAGAGAAAGTCTTTCCAGATATGTTTCCCTGTTGATAGGTAACCATTTAGGAAACTGATCAAGAATCCATGATATGGCAAACCAAATCTCACAGATCACTGAAGTGAACCAGAGTATATAAGCATTGTGAACAGGATTCAATATTCGGTAGCGAAAGAAAAAACACAAGACCACAAGTCGTATAACAATAACCATCCTGTATGGATTAATCTTGGAAGAAGTGATAGGAATCTTTCTTGAGAGAGGCTGCCGTGCTTCCTCTAGCCTGGAAAAAATACAGAATGGAAAGAAGTTAAAAGTTTTATCAAAAAGAACTACTTGATGGATTCCAATTTTTTAGAATCAAGAACATTTCTGTCATAAAACAAGAATATACATGGTTAGCTATGAAAAAGCTCAAGATTCTGTTCTGAGAACATTTCAGCACTACAAAGAATAGCATTGCATGAGTTTCTGAGTTTACACTTAAAAAGCTATCTACCCTATGATAAACATGCATAGAATAAACCACATACAGAACAGAAGACCAATACAAATAAGTGATCAGTCACTATTTTTCATGGAGAAAGAGGTGTGATATCATTTGCTCAACTGCTGCAGATGCACCATCTAGTGTCTTCTGGTTGTTACGAAGGAAGTTTGCATGCACTTCTTGGCATATGGAGACACAAGAAATGCCGGAAGCTTATACTGGGTGCCATTGCTTTTTGTGCCCAGTTTGAGTGATACATCACATCTACATCAACTTCATAGGATTTCATCGACTGCTCTCATTTATCAAATATTTCTGTATATTATGAAATTTCATCCTTGCCAATCTGAACTTGCATTCTGAGTGATTATCTGGTTATGCTAGCATATAAATTGAGAGGTTAGTGTTGAAACAAATACTTTCTGGTTGTTGGAAATGACTTCAAGAAAATTCTCCATATTGTCAGCACCTTGAGGGTTAGAAATTGGGGTTCTGTTGGTGCAAAAAGGATGGCTGAGGCAGCACAGATGGACAATTATGTCCAGGAATGGGTCTGAAGAAAGAGCCTTCTTGGGAGCTGGAAGAGGCTTCTTTTGCTAATTGATTATTGCATTTACATTACTCATTTTCTTCTTCCTGCCAATCTAGCAATGCCTTCCAGATTACAATCATGGGAAAAGGTATCAGTGTGACCTTGCCATAACATGAATGAACAATGTTTGAAAATGGTGGCAGGGACGAGCATAACATCATGGCAAAGCATTGCAAACAAAAGGGAAGACTGAAATGTCCATATCTAAATGAGGGCTGTAAGCAAGGGGCAATGTTGTCTTCTGCATGGATTGACAGCACTTACATTTCTTGATCTCAAAACAAAAAACTGGTAAAATAAAACCCCTGGGCCCTGATTGCACATGGGGCTACAGATATGCAAAGGGGACAAAATATAATATAAGAGTGAATCATGTATGAAGACATGATACAAGGATATAGGAAAGGGATCAGGAAATAAGGTTTACATGGGATTGGGAAATTGATTATTCATCTAAGCAGATCGAAGTATGACTAAGAAAAACATGGGAGATATGTTAGAATATGGAGTGCACTTAGGACAAGGGCTCAAGGAAAAAGAAATATTTATCCACTAAATTTAAGTGTTTGCATGTCAGCTGTGGAATAAAGTGGTCAAAGTGGGAAGGTTGGGTTGCCTTGTAGCTTGGATGATGCCATACTTGGTGAAAGGCACTGCAGATATTGTATCATTTTTGCCATGAATACACACAAACCGAGGAATTTAGGTTGTAATTTTGAATATCAACTAATATGATAGAATAATGTCTCTTCAATAAAGATAGTGCATAAATGTGCAAACATCATGCATGGTGGAAAACTAGGGCAATCTTTAGAGTAGGAAGATACATTTAATTTATGCAGAGAGTTGGGTAGGAGATGAAACTCACCTACAGATGCTTTCATCCTCTAAATATCCCAAATCTCGAACCCTTTTTGCCTGTCCTTCTCCCATTATTTTCTCCACTTGTTTATAACAATTCATCTGCAGTAGGAAATCCCTGATACCCTCTGCAAAGCTCCACCACAAGCATGGAAATGGAGAAGTGATCTCCTTTCACGGGCCACGTAATAATGGGAAGACCCATTGTGATGCTTGCTAACATGGAATTCCATCTGCTGCGAATCATAAAACCTCCTTTGACCCTAGAGGTGTAGAGTTACCGCTCATTGGGGTTTTCGACACTCTGCTTTTCAATCACTCATCGTCGGGTTGGCCAACAAGCTGGCGATGATGGATGAATTTTTCCATTATGTTGGAGGTTGCAGTGTCTCGAGTGGATGGGATTTCGATGTCTGAGGGATCGAATCTTGAAGCCTAGAGGAAAATGCAAGTCAAACAAGGGAGGGAAAATGAATGAGGAGGGAAAATAAAAAAAATATTTTAGAAAAAGTATTTCTTTTTATTGTCTTAACTTAAGACAATTAGAAAATTAAAAATATAATTTAAAAATAAAATATATATTTAAGACAAAATTGATATTTTGTCTTAAATTCATGTCTTAAAACCTCGTTATATGTAGTAGTGAATGAATGGAATGACAATTATAAATTTTAACAAGATCCATATTTTAGAAGACACCCACATGGTTTAACCTACTTGAGAACTTACTATACTTTCCTTTCAGGGGCTAAGTTTTATTTGCTTCCATGCCTATCAAATTTTCTATTATGCAAGCATTTATAAACAACTAAAAAATGAGGAGATTTTAGTTAAATTTGCATACTTGAAGAGGACTTAGATTGAGTGCAACAACCTTCTGGTTGTTCCCTTGATGGCTAGTGAGAGAATGGAAAATAAAACTTCCCAACCATGTTCCTGATCCCAACACAACATTTGTTGTAGCCACAACCAAAATAACGAGAAATTAAGGCTCTAAATAATGAAACTCAAAATAAGGTTGGATGCTAATTACATGCTTGTAATTGTAGAAGTTAGGAGTGTGAGCTCAAAGAACAAAGACTCTTTACTAGATGCAGGCTAACATAAAATATATCATGATGAATAAAAATATTAACAATGATTAAATTACCTTTAAAATGATTATGATTTATCTTGATATAAGATTTTTGTACAGTTCCATCTCAATCAACCATACTCAAAGACTAATTTATTAATTATTTTTTCTTGAAGAATGGTGTATATATAAAAAAATTTCTCTTGAGATGCTCCATCCTTTAACATTAAATTGCTTCTTCTATTGATGAATCCAGACAAAAGTCATCAATGTTCTACTATTGTTTTTTTCATCTCAGGAAAGGCTTTGATTGGGTCCCAAGCCACTTTCTACATCATTTGCTTCTTGTTGACATAATTTTTGATACTTTCACAGGGGATATTCATACAACTCAAGGATTATCAGACTACATTATAAATAGAATTGATGAAATAGGCATGCTTGCTTTACCTTGCACATTTTGGCATCTATCTTGAAATGTTGATGCTTATTCCATTTCTACATCATCTTATCTTAACTTCTTTTTTTAGATGATGTGATCCTTATAGTCTTCATGACATTAGACAATGAATGGTGAATTTTAAAAACAAATTATGGTTTTTAACTTTTTACTTCCACTCAATAAGCCCTTTCTAAGTTTCAATTTTTTTTCAAAACACAGTTGAGTGTAATCACTACATACTCTACAAAATAGGTTTCTTTTCTTTACTTCTAGAAACTTGGTTTCTCTCCTTGCAAAAATATTCCAAGCTTCTCTCCTTACTGAAGCTTGGCACTTATTCAAAGAAAACTAATTGGACACTTGGTTAGCCATCCAATTTTTCCAAACCTAATTTTAGTGTAAGATTTATGAAAAACACATTTCTCAAGATAACATGCATCACTAGCTGTGCTTCAGACATTATTTCCAGCTCTATTTTCATGCATTACCTTTCCATTGGGAAAACCCTCAGATCTAGGTCTGGTTAGTTCTCAATTCATAGTTGGTGCAAGTACAATCGGGGTATGGACTGAGCCTTTTTTCACTTTTTTGTTTCTTCTTGTTATTTGATAAGTAGCCCATTTGCCCAGTGCAGACCCCAGCTTCGAGTCTACTTCAAATCTAGTTTGGGATCTAGGTCAATCCAGATGGGGATTCAGACAAGGGAGCATGCTTTTAATTGTTAGTTCATCTTGGATGAACTCGAGCAAACCCACTCACAACAAACACCTAAAGATTCCAAAAAATAAAATTCACTGAAACCATGGCAAGCGACTTACCTAAAAATTCTACACAAATTGTGTCGTGGTGTCGAAGATGCTGATGATACATACTCTAAAACCCTTGTCAAAACCTTATTTTCAGGTTGCAACTTGCCAAATTGGAGAAGTGAAAGGTCAATGCCAACGAGGAAGAGTTTGGAGGAGTGGGAAACCAATAGTGGCGGGGAAAATAGCAAAAAACTATGAAAAACATCTGAAAAAATGGCAAAAAATGATGAACGGCTAGATTCATTTAATCGTCTTGCATTGATATGGACACAATTTTATTAGTTAATTTCTATGAATAATATATTTTTTTAAATATTGATGGAATGTCATAATTTTTAGATTTTAGTCTATGGTATAATTTAATAGTTTCAATTTAGTATATGTAAATGAAATGAGTGGTATTAATAACATATGTAGTTGAATAATACAAATCTATATCTTTATATGTGGCAAATGGTTTGAAGCAATGGTAAATGAATT
>VDFB02000017.1:415213524-415226158 GCA_007258455.2 Sequoia sempervirens
TGTTTATGTAGTTATTGTAGATGAAGACAATGATGAGGGAACAAATTATTACTTATGTTGTGTTGAGGCCAAAAATAAATTGGAGGCCCCAGTTATAGATGGAGAAAACATCAAATACCCTATAGGCTCAATTGTTGTTACTGGAACGTGGCTTAGAAGGTACCCACATAAGAGTGTTAAATATTGGTTGTTTCAACACTTTGACACACATTGTAATATTCTTCATTACTATAACCTTGTCATGGAATCCAATGATCATTTCACCAAATATGGGGGTAGACCTTTGAACAAGACCTTGTGGAAGGTCTGAGAGTCTGACCATGACATAGTACTTGACACAATAAAGAGTAGAGCAGACCTAGATGGTTCGTTGGATTAATTTGTAAGTATGCACATTGGTTCTTATTAATTTATACACATTAATTTGTTTGATGCCAATGCTATTTGTATCTAAGGGTAAATTTCCTAAGGTTAGATTAATTAAATTCATGATAAGCATAAACCCAAAGAAGTTATGAAGCACAAAGAAAGCTTAAAACAAAATGAAACGATTATACCAGTCGATTCCCGAAGCTTCCATGGTTCACCTCCATAACACTTCCTAGCTTGCAGCATATGATTGATGCCCTCAGATTGAGTGTGTGAGCATTTCAACTATAACATTGTCCTATGCAAGTTTTGAAGGATTTAAAATAAATGTTGCCTATGCCTATGACAAAATGATTCTCAAATACTAAATAACTCTAAGTATTTATGCATCAAAATAATAAAACTTATGTGTGTAATCTCAAAATGTGAGAAAAATAGCATTTTATAGAAAATTCCATTTTGAATGGACGGACGAGATCAACTTTTGACAGAGACCTAAAATTAGAGGACGCGATTTAATGTGGCAATCCCTAATCAGGGTTAGGGAAAAATCATTAAGTGAGCGGTCGAGATGTCATCAAAGAGAATCGAATCGGCGGTGGAGAATAAATGAGATAATTAATTAGAAAATAAGGATTTTCGAAAACCAAGAAGATAAAGACTACCTGATTTGTGAGATTAAAAAAATCAAGAAGATAAGAGTTGAACTGAAGATCAAATTTGAAAAATCAATAATTTGCTCAATTACTTGATTTTTGGAAGAAAGTTACCAATTTGAATTAAATCAACTCAACATATGGATTTTGTGAGATAATAAATAATCAATTTTTAGATTATTTACTAAAATGAACTGTCAATTAAGAATGTGATATTATTTTAAATAATTTCATTTATTTAAAATGAGAGAAATGTTAATTTTGACAATTAAATAATTAAAGATAATTATTTAATTTAGAAGATATCATTAATAATTAAATAAATTAATAAATTCATTTAATCATGAGAATTAGTGACATATTAAATAAATAAATGAAATTCATTTATTTAATAATTAGGAAGAAATGAATGAAGAAAGGCAATTTAAATAAATTAAGAAATTTATTTAATTAGGGGAAAGACAGACAATTAATGGCGTGTTAATGAAATAAAATTTTATTTGTTGTAATAATCATGAAGAATAAAAGGACATGGTCATTAAATAGGTATGAATTATTTAATCAATAGTCGAATGTGGACCAAGGACATAATTAAATGTCATAATTATGCTAGGATGAAAGTGGTAAAAATAGAGCTTGCAGGCCTAGGTCATTTTTAAGTGTCTACATTTTGCCCCTCTTTGTCATAATGTAGCATGTCGTATTGTGAAAAAGAAAATAAGTCAAAAATATGCCTGAGTGCAAAATAGGATGAGAAAGAATGATGAGGGAGGTAGCGGTATGCCCCCTCGAGAGGACAGACGGGTTCTAAGAACATGGGTGTGCTCTCAAAATTGATGAGAAGACTAGAATATGAAGAGACAAAGAAATGCTAGTGCAAAAGATATGGATGATGATATGGATGCAATGCCTATATGAGATGGGTGAGAGAAGATGAAAAGACTAAAGAAGATGCAAGTTAGTTCCTAGACCAAATCCTTCAAATCATTACCATAGGACTTTTTATATTTATTGCTCTTAATCATCATTGGGCAGATTGTTGTGATGGCCAACAAACACCATGATATGACATAAATCAAGGTGTGCAAGGTCATATCATCACATAAGACAAGCAGTCACAGACAAGGATGATCATGACTCATACTAAGAGTGTTGTTGCCCCAGTCTTTTTGTCATAACCAACCACCAGGAAAAAAGACAAAAAAAACAAATCATGAAACATTGTTGCTTCTCTAAATCCTATTTCAAGGACATCCTTGAGAAACTAGCAACATGATTGTCAAAATACAACAATAAAGCCATTATCATGATACATTGTTGTTCTTCTAAATCCTGAAATTAGGACATCATTGAGAAAATAGTAACATGTGTGTCAAGAGACAAGACAAACGTCATGATACATCATTGCTTCTCTAAATCCTGTTGTTGGGATCTCGCTGAAAAACTAGTAACATGATTAAAAAAAAAAATCCAAAGACAAGGTAAGACAATCATGATACGTCACTACTTTTCTAAATCTCGTTATCAGGATCTCGTTGAAAAACTAGTAACATGATGAAAGCCAAAAGACAAGATAAGACAATCATGATACGTTACTACTTTTCTAAATCCTGTCATTGGGATCTTGCTGAAAAACTAGTAACATGATGAAAGCAAAAAGACAAGATAAGAAAATCATGATCCATCGCTAATTTTCTAAATCTTGTTGTTGGGATCTCGCTGAAAAACTAGTAACATGATAAAAAGCCAAAAGACAAGTGCCGAGTGTTTTCCCAATGTGTCTAGATACCCAGTGTTTTGATGTCAAGATGTCATGTTTGACGATGTCAAGATGCCAGGGTGTCAAGGTTTTGACGATGCCAAGATGACAAATGCCAAAGATTGCCAAATTCAGGAAGGACACATCTTGAATAATGTTGATGTCGAGAGGATTGATCCCTAAATGTCAAAAGGAATCCCTCAAAAATGTTGGATGACAATGACAATGCCTAGGAAGGACACATCCTAAGGCATGAATAAGAGAGATTTTTCTTCAGGACACATCTCAAGAATACTAATGTCAAGAGGAGTGATCCTTAAATGTCAAAAAGATTCCTCAAAAAAAAGTTGGATGACGATGCCTAGGAAGGACACATCCTAAGGTATAAATGATAGAGGCTATTGTTCAAAAGGACTCATCTAAAAGAATAACCAAGAGTTGACAATTTGACTGGTTGTGAAAATTTTGATTTGTTTTGACTGAGTTTGACCGAAGTTTGACTTGTGTTGACTATATGTCGATATCTTTGACATGCGGATGTGATTGTCATGTTTGAATAAATGATTGTTTCACTTTGTTTTAGGAGTTTTTCCATCTAGAAAATGATTTGTCTTGACTTGAAGACTTTTGACATGTATGTCAGTGTAGTGCCATGAACCCTAATGGACTAACCTAGTGCGGCCTCGAGGGCTCATCAATAGATGGCCTTGCCTACATCATGCACTTAGAGACCTCGTAGTTCAACACGACCAATGACTTTGTCTTGATGACCAAAGATTGCATCATGATTTTATTTTGACAAACCTAAAAGGACTGACCTAATGTCTCGGGGACTCAAAAATGAGCCTTGCCTACGTAGCAAATGCGCAGAGACAATGTAGTTCAAACAAAAGACAAAGACTAATTGATTTGAAGGACTTGACAAGAAATTACTCTAGTTTTTGTGATTTTGAGACAGTTTGACGATTCGTTGTGGTTTCTTCAGGACGTTTTTCAAATTTTAGGTCTTTTTTAGGACATTTTATAATGTTTTTGGTCTTTCTTCAGGACATTTTGCGATGTTTTTGTCTTCTTCTTTTTTTTCAAGACTTTTTGTGCTATTTTGGTCTTTTTTTAGGACTTTTTGTGTTGTTTGTCTTTTTTAGGACTTTTTATGATTTTTTTTTCTTTTGTCTACTTATGATTTTTTTGGACTTTTTACAACATATAATTTTTTTGGACTTTTGACAGTTTATGAGGATCACGACAAATGCATGTGAATGATGCCTATGCATGAGAATCCAAAGACAAACATGATTGTGCCCCTAGTCAAGTTGAATACCAATTGGTAGGTGATGATAGTGTTGTTTGACGTGGGAAGGACGCATCCCGAAATGTGAGGATGACGATAATGTGATGAAAGTATCAAGGTCTACAGCCAGGCCAGGAACAAGTTCAAGTAATTTTTTGGATAATGTGCTTGTATAGATTAGACTTGTTGCGTTTGGAATGACTTGGTTAGGACTAAAAGGGATGATGGAGTATCCTTAGACCGTTTGACAAGGAAAGCCAAGATAGGTGATAGACATGAAAGGACAAAAGGTGGGCTTGGTAAAGGATGGGGGACATGAGACTAAGAGAATTGTCATATGATTGTCAAGGACTATGTCACATAAGGATAATAAGGTTATGTTAGCAATGACATGATGTTTCATAAATAATATACAACCAAAGGATAGACATGTCAAGTTTTCCCAAAGCATGATTTATGTGTGCTTGTTTTATGTCAAGACCAAGAGAGGTGGGAATGATATGGATTAAATGGTTGGATGCCAATGTCAAGAGGAATGCCTAGGATATGAGACGACTTGCCCCCAAGTGTAAGAGTCCACATAGATGATTTATTTTACACATGACGCATGTTTGCCAGGTTTTCATCATGGTACTTATCAGGGTCCCTGTTTGCCAGGTTTTCACCGTTGGATGAAATTTTTCTCTTTACTATTTTCATGACTTTGAATTTTTTTTTTGGTGTCACTAAGATTCTTGTTTTCTAGGTTTTCATCAGAGTGACAATTTTTTTATATTTTTCAATTTTTTGTATTTTTTATATTTTAGGATGACCTTGATGCCTTAACTGACCACTGATTGTTTTGAAGCTGCTGATGATGCTGATGTAGAGACTGGTGCCATGATATGCCAATAATGACCTTGCTAAAGGAGTTGTCTTGTCAGGATCCTAGCTCTTGCATACAATTGATTGATTTCATTGTGATCCTTTCTAATACTAGAGTTGGCCTTATCAGAATACACACATCGCGATAGAGTGCCATGAGACTCCTTGTGGTAAAGAGTTGCTGCCATGATGTGTCGGATTTGTGATGTGGGATTTTTGGACTTTAGGTGAGATGTAGGGTTATGACAGATGATGGTAGACGTGGAAAAGTTGTTTGGACATTTAGATGAATCATTTTTTATTTTCCAAACTTGGTATGGTGGATGATGGATTTTGGAGGGATGGCATTTGGAACCAACACCTTTAGATGCCTTGCTTGATGACCATTTTGAAGGAGTGGACATGTGTTATATGTGGGAGTCCTCTTGTATTGTGGCTCCACATTGTGATTGACTTTTTCTTTTGACATATTTTCTTTGCTTGATCCAATTATCTTTGGGATCCATTTTAATTTCATTGTCCACTTGTCTTTTTGTTTGGTTCAATGGCCTTTGACATTTATTTTGATCTTTTGATTTGTATGAATTTTGTCTTTGTTGGTTCCAAAGGGAAGGTTTAAGATGTTGAGAATGACAATTTATGGTGTGGGTGGAAGGCATGATGGCAACAACCTTATGACAAGGATTTCTCATGGATTCTATTTTGACGTTTGTATTTGACAAGGTTTCCCCCAATATCGAGGAGGTTCCACTGTCATCGTTTGATTTTCTAATTGAAGAATAGCCAAGACCTTGATGTCTGTAATTTGCCTGAAGTTGTATTGGTTCTTGAATGCCTTGCTTGTGTATTCCTATTCATTTTCCTTGATAATGCATGCTTTGATAGATTCTATTTGTGATGGGGTATTTGTTGTTTTGAAAGCAAGATGCTAACCCATCATGATGTATGTGGACACTGTTATTTGGAATATTTTTGTCTATGAGGAAGCCTGCTCTAACAAAGATAGATGAACCTAGTTGATAAAGTTTCTTAGCTTCATTGTCATGTTGGACATATTTCTGACTGATATCTTTGGTCTGATCTTGTGACATGTCAGGTTCAGATGATTCTATTGGTGCTTCCAAGTCGATGTCGAAGCCATCATTATGGTCAGTGTCATAGAGTCCAGTAAATTTAGCTATAGCTTGATCATTTTCAAATATGTCCATAATGGAAGAATCTTGTTCTTGAGGAATATCATCTATGTGTGTCATGGAGGCAAGTGTCTCATTTTGGAAAGTGTCAATAGTCGAGGCCTATATAGGATTGGCAAGTGTTTGATCATGAATGGCATAAAGGTCAAGGAGTGGATCGTTTTGGATTTCTTGGTCAATGGTAGGGTCTTGGTCAAAGATGGGGTTGTCATGGATGATATAATCAAAAATAGAAATTGTTGTTAAGGATAGGTGTGTTTTGGATGTCATGATTGTCTTGAAGGAATTCTTGAATGGAATTTAAGATAGGGTCATGGGATGGGATACCTTGTTCTTGACATGAGGGTGACATTATAAGGTCATGCTTTGGGCTTTCATTTTGAAATTTATCCTCAAGTTTAGAAAATGGGATGTTCCTTTGAGTAATGACAAAATTTCCATGACTAGATGTGGCTTGTGAGGGGGTGACTTGAAATGGATTAATGAATGAAGGACTAGGATAGGACGTGGAGACTTGGACTGGACTAGTATGTGAAGGACTAGGATATGACATGAAGACTTGGACTGGACTAGTGTGTGAAGGATTGGGATATGACATGGAGATTTGGACTGGACTAGTGTGTGAAGGATTGGGATAGGACATGGAGACTTGGACTATACTAGTATGTGAAGGACTAGGATATGAGATGGGGACTTGGACTGGACTAGTATGTGAAGGACTAGGATAGGACATGGGGACTTGGACTGGACTAGTGTGTGAAGGACTAGGATATGACATGGGGACTTGGACTGGACTAGTTGGTGACGACATATGATATGACATGGAGACTTGGACTAGATTGGTGTAAGGTTGACTAAAATGGGATGTGGAGACTTGGACCGGATCAATATGGTATGATGTGGGGACATGACATGAGTTGGTAGATGGTTGATAAGGCATGTAGAATTAGATGTGATTGATGGGTGAAGGGCTAGCATATGACATGGAGACTTGAAATGGACTAGTGGACAGTTGGTTTCCCTTGTCAAAGTTAGGATAAGGGTGATTAATGGATGTTTGTTGTGGACTAATGTCATGGATGGTGTTAAGTGGCTTTTGGTAGTGAGGGTAGACAGACAGAGGACTAGGACTCATGGATTGTTGGTATGAAGGACATTATTTTTCAGTTTGGAAGAATTGTCTCTTAAAGTCAAAGGCTTGTTGGTATTGACCTCTACAGAGTAACTGGTATTCAACTTTACTAGCAAGCCTATCAATATTTTGTTGAAGGGGAGACAAGGTGGTGGATGTCATGATGTTAAATGCAGAGTGATAATGAAATTTGTCTAAGGGAAATGACTAATGCAAGGTGATTAAATTTTCAAGAAAGAATTCCAAATTCCAAGGTGACAATGAAGACTAATATGACAATGTTGACTAAGGAAAATGACCAATGCCAAGTCTAGATGCCAAATGAGGACTATGATGCAAATTCTAGGTGCAAAATGAGGACTAAGATGGACAATATTTGGAGAAAATTTTTCCTAACCAATCTAAGCTTGACTTATGTCTCAATTTAGGTTATCAAAGGACTTGCTAAGGGGACTAAATGACAAGGTTGAAATGATGAGTGAGCCTCCCTAACTAGACTATTGAGTTGGAGGTTCTCACAAAAAGGACAATGACTAAAAAGAGGAATAATGACTAAGTACCAGGATAACCTAGTTTTGAAACAATGGTTTTGTAAAGTATGGTGAGTTAGCCTAATCCAAATTCTATCAAGATGAGACCTAAAGACAATTTTATGTTGGAAATGATGATTATGACACCTAGGGAATGTGACTAAGATTTGGAAAATTAAATCTATGGTTAAGATGCAAGCTAGTGAATGCAAATGATGGACGTTTTGAGCAATTTCAAAGCTGATTTATGATAGAGACCTCTTAGAAAAAAGTGTTTGACAATAGACTGAGATTTTTTTTTTTTATGTTTTGCTGAAATGTCTAAGTTGTCTACGGTCGATTATTTGTGTCCAGATTTGTGAATGTTGTGTATATTTTTTGAAAATTTGGAAAACACTTAACAAGAATAATGTTTTGGTGTAAGCAAACACACATGAGACAAGCATGATCCTAATAGGTCAATAGGCCAAGGGTTTGTATACTTGATATAGTCCACCGATATACCTCGGATTGGTGCTAAACACATTTCATTCTCAAGAGTAGATAACTGAGAATTTTGGTGGCATTGGCTCCCCTCCATGGCTCATTAACGTCATTTGAGCACACCAACATTGGATTCTTGGGTAGTGACTTCCCAAGAATCGCTATCTCTACTCAAGGGGATTAGTAGTGAGTGTCTTTGAGCATGATACTGTACTCTACACTATACCAAGCAATGATTAAAAAATGGTTGGACTCTAAAACAAAAGGTGTTTAGTATGTGCAATCCATTCATAGGGCATGATGCATGTGGCGAGAGTCCCCTTTTAGATCCATCTCGTCAGAACCATATGCATGATTCTTGGGCTTTCCCCAAGAATCCACTTTTATATACTGACTGGAAGTCCCTTGGGTTCAGGTTGCTACCGGTCTAAGTCATCCTGGGGTGAGTACTTTTTCCCACCAGAATAGGCCCAAGTTCTAGAGTCATTAATTGTTTCTCATACACCCAGGATCGTATAGATGCGCAAGGGGAGAGGATACTTTGATATACCAAATCGTGAGTGTAATAACACAAATGTGCTTTCACACCAAACACAATAGACACTTGTTAATTTTAATCCAAATGAAATATTTGCTAAACTACCAGACAATTTGTTTCAAAAATTTAACAAGGGTCTTTGAAATGCATTCTACAGAAAGATTCATTAGTAGTTTGATAATGGTCTTTGACTATAGATCTGCAAAAACTTTGTTAACTCAAGACACACGCTAAAAATAGAAGATTAACAAAAATAAAACCATGAAAGAAGGTTGTAAATTGAAAATCTAAACCTAAAAACTTTACTACTCAGATGCATCATTTTTTTCCACTTGATACAATGTGTCCTTTGAAGTGTTTATTTTCTGCACATGCACAAAACCAACAACAAAGCCAAAACCCTAACAAGATAATTGATCACTACTATTAGAGGGTTAGCTAGTCAAAACAAATATGATTTTTGAAAATGTTTTTGATAGTAAAATTAAAAATACAGAGAATATAATTGATGCAGGAGCATCCAGTGGTGTAAGGGCAATCTTGCATCACCCAAAAAATAGTTAAATTTCAAGTTTCTCAGTTTTTAGATGTTTTTACATTTTTGGATACCCTTTTCATCATAATGAAATTCCCAATTTATGGTTTTTATTTTCTATTCCTAGGTTGAAAGATATTGCAGTTTTAGTTTCCCATATTTGCACCTAAAAATCTTCTGAGTTAGATTTGAGGCACTTCGAGTTCCCAGATCGGCCCCAAAACTTGCCAAAATTGGCATAGCCAATTTTGAGCATGTTATTGACTTCGAGACCTTTCCAATGGTTCAAACGGTCTATGAATCAGAGTCCCAGATCAAAAGTTATGGTCCCAGAAAGTTGGCGCACTTTCTAGAAGATACAATTGCAAATGTTTTTTTGAAATTTGAACTTCAAGTTGTAATTTTTTGGCACCAAACTACCTAAACTCAAATTTGAATATTTTTTTGGCTCCAAATTAAAAAGGAGCTCTATTTATGGGTAACTTTTTGGGGACAAGCTCACATATTGCGAAAGGGTGATTTTGTAGCTTTTTGTAACTTGCATGTGTTGTAGAACTTGGGGATTTGAGATCCTCTGCATGTAAGAAGCTCCATTTTCTGAATAATAAAATTATTCTCTTATTTGTGGATTATTTTCTAAGTCTTGGGGTGTGCCTTCATCAAGTGGTATCAGAGCAGGTTTTCTTGAGCGTGTGGACAGATCGTCGATCGTGAGATAGTTCACACCAGGACCATGGTTGTGGGTCGAGGTCAAGAAAGATGCCTCCAAGAGTGATGCCTGGTAGGCATGGTGGTGCCAAAAGTGGCCGAGGCAGCAGAAATGCTAGTGGAAGAGATGCACTGGTAGACCTCCAAAGATAGATTGATGCATTGCAAGAGCAGTTGAGAAGAGGGTTAAACTTGAGGGAGGAAAGTGAGGATGAAGGAGAGGAAGAAAAGACCCAGAGCAGAAGTCCCTAGTTATTCCAGAAGTCTGAACCCAGAAGTGTTGATCGACTGGATCAACGAGCTAGAAGAATATTTTGAGTATGAGGAAATAGAGGACCCAGATCGGGTTAAGTTTGCAAAAATGAAGTTGAAGGGCCATGCTAGTATTTGGTGGAAAGAGGTCCAGTTGGAAAGAAATCGAAGAGGAAAAGGAAATATCACCAGATGGGATTTCATGGTAGAGAAACTGAAGATGTAGTTCATACCAATGGACTACAAGTTAGATCTATTGAAGAAATTGCAAGGGTTGAAGCAAGGAAGCAGATCTATGAAAGAATATACTGAATATTTTCACAAGATAATCATCAGAACGGGCCACACAGAGGCCAATAAGGAGAAGGTAGCCTGATATCTTAATGGGTTATGACCGAGCATTCAAGAGGAGTTAAGCCTAGTCAGAATGACCACCATTGAGGATGTGTATCAGTTTGCTCTGAAGGTGGAAGAGAAGGTGAACAAAAGATTTGATGGAAAGCAAAAAGGACAAGGAGGTCAAAGTGGAAGGGGCAGTGGAAGACCTTCAGGAAGCCAAATCGATGATGAAAAGAAAAGTGAAGATATGGGTACCAGCCGAAGCCAAAGGAATGACAATTTCTATAGCCCTCATGATCAAAATAATGGTGATCAAAGAGGTAGAGGACAAGGGAGATATGGACAAGGATCTGGAAGAGGTGGTTTCAAAGGAACTTGTTTCCAGTGTGGTGAAGAAGGGCATTGAGCCTATGAATGTCCACAACACCAAGGAAGGGCAGACAAAAGGCTAGAAGGTTGTGGAGGGCTTGTGCATGCAGATGAGGAGGCCTAATCTGAACATTCAGATGATGTTGAAAGGGGAGAAGCCCTAGTGATTAGGGGAACCCTGGTGACTGAGGAAAAAGAACCAAAATAGAGGAAGAATCTGTTTCACACAAGGTGCAAGTGTGAAGGAAAATGTTGTGATGTCATTAGTGACGGTGGGAGCACCGATAATCAGGTGTCAGAAGAGATGGTCACAAAGTTGAAGCTGAAGAGAGAAAGGCACTCACATTCATATCGGATTGCCTGGTTGTAAAAAAAATCACAAAGTTTTGGTCAATGAGCAGTTCCTAGTAAAGTTCAAGATCGAGAGCTACCATGATAAGGCACTCTGTGATATCATCCCATGAATGCATGTCACATGTTGTTGGGGAGGCCATGGTAGTTTGATAGGCGAGCTATACATGATGGTCATGCAAACACCTATTCTTTGACAAAGGATGGGGTTCATCACAAGTTGAAACCCCTGAAGGAGACCGAAGAAAAGGTATGCAGTAGTGCTAGAATTTGTTATATAGATGGAAGAATTTTTTTAGAAGGTATGAAGCATGAGCGTGTGTGTTATGCATTGATTCCTAGAGTGAGTAAGGAGGATAGTGAGAAGGTTCTAGAAGAAGTTTCTGGGATGTTAGATGAGTTTCAGGATATTGTTTCTAATAATGTACCTGAGGGTTTACCACCAATAAGGAAGATCAGTCATCAGATTGACTTGATTCCTGGAGCTAGTTTTCCAAATAAGGCATCTCATAGAATGACTCTAGCAGAAAATGAGGAGTTGAACAGAGAAGTTCAAGAGTTGTTGAGAAAGGGTTTGATAAGGGAGAGTTTGAGTCCATGTGCAGTACCTGTAGTACTAGCACCAAAGAAGGATGGGGAGTGGAGGAAGTGTACAGATTCCCAAGCCATAAACAAGATAACAATCAAGTACAGATTTCCCCTGCCAAGGATGGATGACCTGATGGACTGTTTGAGTAGAGCTCAGTACTTCACAAAGATTGATCTGAAGAGTGGATATGACCAGATCCAGATTTGAGAGGGAGATGAATGGAAGACTACCTTCAAGACCAAAGAGGGCATGTACAAGTGGTTAGTCATGCCTTTTGGGCTAACCAATGCACTGAACACATTCATGCAGCTCATGAATGAGGTACTAAAAGAATTTCTGGGAAGTTTTGTTATTGTGTATTTAGATGATATTTTGATTTTTAGTAAGACGTTGGATAAGCATCTGATGCATATTCAGAGAGCCTTTGAGAAGTTAAGAGAAGAGAAACCATTGATTAATCAAAGAAGTGTGCAGTTTTGTGAAGAGGGGAGTTAGTGGTAATTTACTGTTGTCCAAGAGAAGGTCTCTAAGATGGACCCAAAAGAAGGTGAAGGCTATTCGAATGGCCTACCCCAAGAACTGCTACCGAGGTGAGATGTTTCATAATTTGGCTATTTTTATAGAAAGCCTATTAAAAACTTCAATAGTATTTGTGGACCGACCAAAACAAATGAGA
>VDFB02000017.1:415228687-415248423 GCA_007258455.2 Sequoia sempervirens
CACGGATGTGCAAGGGGAGAGGATACTTCGATATACCAAATCATGATGGTAATAACACAAATGTGCTTTCGCACCAAACACAGTAGACACTTGTTAATTTTAATCCGAGTGAAAGATTTGCTACACTACCAGAAAATCTATTTCAAAAATTTAACTAGGTTCTTCGACATGCGGTCTGCAAAAATATTCATTAGTAGTTTCATAATGATCTTCGACTATCAATCTGCAAAAACTTCATTGAGTCCTCAAAACACACACAGAAAATAGAAGATTAGCGAAAATAAAATCATGAAAGAAGGTTGTAAATTGAAAATATAAACCTAAAAAATTTACCAGTCAGATGCGTCATTTTTTTCCACTTGATCCAATGTGTCCTTTGAAGTTTTTATTTTCTTCACATGCACAAAACCAACAACAAAGCCAAAACCCTCACGAGATAATTGATTACTACTATTAGAGGGTGAGCTAGTTAAGACAAATCTGCTTTTTGGAAATCTTTTTGATAGTAAAATTAAAAATACAGAGAATAGTGCCTATCTAAAATTTCAAGATCTTTCCAAAAATGTAAAGAAATCCAAAAAATTTGCTGTTTTGCACTTGAAATTATTTTTTTAATGAAAAATCATAAAAAAATTTATAAAAAATACAAACCAGCTTCAAATTTTTTTATTTTTGGACTGGAGGCATCCGATGTCATCCCAAATCTGTAGAAAAATATTTGTGAGTAGATCTGCAATCATTTGTGAGATATAAGCAAATAATTTTGAAACACCAATTTTAAAAGATCTATTGTTTGACTAATAATTGTGCATCCAAATTTAATACATAAAGAGCATACCCCTATTAAAATTTAGAGAGCTTTCTAGAAATGTAAAAAATATCTAACAAATTTGATAATTTTCTCTCGAAATTGATTTTTCATGAAAAATAGAAAAAAAATTATAAAAACTTAAAAACAGATCCAAAAAATATTATTTATGGAATGAAATCTTTTGATGTTGTTCCCAAGTTGTAGAAAAAAATTTGCAAGGAAATATTTAGCCATTTGAAATTATGGTCGAATCTTTGGAAACTAGGGCTTTATCCAAAATGATGCAAAACCTGCAACAAAAAGCAAACAAAACTTGCAACAAAAATAATCCAACTCCAAAAATTGCTCAAAATTTATCCAAATACATCGAGTTCACCAATGTATCTAAGGGTAAATTTCCTAAGGTTAGATTAATTAAATTCATGATAAGCATAAACCCAAAGAAGTTATAAAGCACAAAGACAGCTTAAAACAAAAAGAAACGATTATACCAGTCGATTCTCGAAGCTTCCATGGTTCACCTCCATAACACCTCCTAGCTTGCAACATATTATTGATGCCCTCATATTGAGTGTGTGAGCATTTCTACTATAACATTGTCCTATGCAAGTTTTGAAGGATTTAAAATAAATGCCTATGCCTATGACAAAATGATTCTCAGATACTAAATAACTCTAAGTATTTATGCGTCAGAATAATAAAACTTATGTGTGTAATCTCAAAATGTGAGCAAAATAGCATTTTATAGAAAATTCCATTTTGAATGGACGGACGAGATCGACTTTTGATAGAGAACTAAAATCAAAGGACAAGATTTAATGTGACAATCCCTAATCAGGGTTAGGGAAAAATCATTAAGTGAGCGGTCGAGATGTCATCAGAGAGAATCAAATCGGCGGTGGAGAATAAATGAGATAATTAATTAGAAAATAAGGATTTTCAAAAATCAAGAAGATAAAGACTGCCTGATTTGTGAGATTCAAAAAATCAAGAAGATAAGAGTTGAACTGAAGATCAAATTTGAAAAATCAATAATTTTCTCAATTACTTGATTTTTGGAAGAAAGTTTCCAATTTGAATTAAATCAACTCAAAATATGGATTTTGTGAAATAATAAATAATCGATTTTCAAATTATTTACTAAAATGAACTGTCAGTTAAGAATGTGATATCATTTTAAATAATTTCATTTATTTAAAATGAGAGAAATGTTAATTTTGAAAATTAAATAATTAAAGATAATTATTTAATTTAGAAGATATCATTAATAATTAAATAAATTAATAAATTCATTTAATTATGAGAATTAGTGACATATAATTAAATAAATAAATGAAATTCATTTATTTAATAATCAGGAAGAAATGAATGAAGAAAGGTAATTTAAATAAATTAAGAAATTTATTTAATTAGGGGAAGACTTAGACAATTAATGACGTATTTAATAAATAAATAAAAATTATTTATTTAATAATCATGAAGAATAAAAGGACATGAATTAATTAAATAATTATGAATTATTTAATCAATAGTCGAATGTGGACCAATGACATAATTAAATGTCATAATTATGCTAGGACGAAAGTGGTAAAAATAGAGCTTGCACATTAGTGAAAAATAACTCAACCATATCACTGCTCTTAATAGTCTTTTTACACAGAGAATAAGAATGCACATTTTTCTGAGCCAATACACAACAACAAACAAATGGTCATGCCCTTTCTTTGACAAAGGTAAACCTCCCATGAAATCCAAGTAGATGCTTCCATTTAACCTATAAGTAACCATTCATGACATATACAAACCTAGTTTTTTGTTGCAAGTCTTGTGTTACACAAAACACATCCCCTTATGAACTTAGTAAAACACATCCCTTATTAACTTGGCGACACTAAGTTGCATATCTAGAAAATGCACACACTCAAGTGTAATTGTGCCAATGTCTTCGTCACATCAAATTGTCTTACAACTTTTCAAGTATCAGATTTCATCACTAGCATAGCTCTTCCTTTTCCATGCACACAAAGATTTTTTGACTTACAAAGAGCACCTTCCTGGAGATATTAATCTTCAATGAGCTCAAAGTGAGCACTTTTGACTCATTTCAAATGTTGAAAACATTTCCAAAATTGAAATGATCATCAACATCACAATGCCCACATTGTTAAGAAACTTTATTGGAAATAGTAGCAACAAAATTCTATTTACTTTTTGATTTTCCTTTCTCATTTGGCTTGGAATGCATGCACATTAATTTGTTTGATGCCAATGCTATCATCTTATTTTAATTTTCCTATTTGTAAGTAACCTACTAAAAATTGATTGGTGTCCCCTTGCAGAAAATGTTGATTTATGAGCCATCCAAGAGAATCTCAACTAAAAAAGCAATGCAACATCATTATTTTGATGATCTTAATAAATCTCAAATATGGTTTTAAGACATTATAAAAGTGTGTGTGAATTTTGGTGAAGAAATTTAAAGTTATTCATTTGAAGTTAACCTTATCATGAGCACCTATGATGTAGACATTATAAGAGCATCTTGAATTTGAAGTTATTCTATTCATGAGAGGTGTTGTGTGCAATAGGTATCTTGGAACTCCTAATGAAGATGTATGACTAGGAGTGACTAAGTTGAGAGATTGGCATGCCTATCCTCAATGGAAGCATCAATATTTATGCCTTGTTGTTCCCAAGTTGGAACCAAATGGTGTGGATTTGTTGTCTCTAAGTGCCTTCAATATATTTTCATTTCATTTCCATTTTGGACACTCTTTCTTTTTCTTCTTTTACTTTATGTATTTGTAAGTAAACTACTAAAAAATGATTGGTCTATCCTCATAGAAAATGGTTATTTATGAGTCATCGAAGAGAATCTAAGCCAAAAAAGAAATGCAACATCCTTATTTTGATGATCTTAACAAATCTCAAATCTGATTTGAAGCCATTATAAAAGAGCGTGTGAATATTAGCGAGGGAATCTCAAGTTATTCATTTGAAGTTAACCTCATCATGAGCACCTATGATGTAGATATTATAAGACAATCTCGATGTACATGAGTGACATTGTAAAAGATCTGTTAGAATACATTTCCTAAGGCATTGTGCCTATGGTGCAGGGCACCTGAGCCTTCATTTTGTAAAAGGGGTTTAGTATGTAGTGTCTTTATGTTTAAGGTCATATTTTTGTTTTGAAATAAGGTCTTTAAGACCATTTTACAATGTTTTGGGTTGGTTTTGGTTAGGAGGAGTCATTTTGAGTCAATTTGGTAAAGTTGCAAAAATTGTAAAAAAGTTGCATAGCAACTTTTGTATTTTTGATGTTAAAGGGAAGTTGAATAGTTAGGATGTTAAAAGTTAGTTGTAGTCAGTTGGATATGGTTGGAAAAGGTTAAATATTCTTTGTAATGGTCAAAATAGGGGTTGGATGTGTTGGATGTTGTGGTTGTGTTGATGATATGTGGTTGTCATTGATGTCAACACTATTAGCATAAATGTATTTGAAGTTGTATATGTCAAGGATATTGAGAAAATTGTAATAAATGAGTTCCAGGTTGTTAGTAGTGAAGTGAAGTTCAGTATGGTAGTTATTTATGTACATTGTTGATCAGATGTTGTGGACTAAAGGGTTTTTTATTGAGTGTATCTAGTTTATCCACGCCGAGTTTTAGAGATTCGCATGAAGATTTGATCATGTTATGAAGATTTCCATTCAGACAATTTTTTTGTTTCTTAAATTGGTGTTCTTGATTGAAGATGATGCTATTAGTTTAGTTGTTGTGGATGCTTCTCTTGTGATTCATAATGCATTTGGATGTTTCTATATCATGCTCTATCTTTGTTGCATGTCTGCATTGATCGTTGTCATCTTGGTTGGTGATTTTCTCTTGTGTGTTCATGTTTTTCTTATTCTTGGCTAACATAGTGTTTGTAGCGTGTTGTGGATCTTCGAGGAGAAATTAATTGAAGTGTCTTCATGCTGAAGATGTTTATTTGGGCATCACTAAGTTGTGGCTGACCTTGGTTGATTTGCATTGATAATATTTAATGTTTTGGGCCGACAATTTATATTCATTTTGTTTTTTCTTTGTGGCCGACTTGTAGTGATGAAATTTCATGTTGCGGATATATAAGAACAATTGTTTATTCAAATTTCAGTGTGAAAAAGGTGTGATTTTGTGTGTGTGCATGAATAATGTTCTAAATCATTTGAAGGCAGACCAGAGTGTGAAGAAGAGTGAAGAAGAGTGAAGAAGTGTTCATGTTCTTAATTGGAACTATAATCAAGCATTAGCAGATGCTATTTTCTCAGTTCAATATCTAGATGGCTTTAATCTAAATCTCTTTGTAAGACAGTGCGTCTTCCTTTGTAATTGAGTAGTGAGATCTAGGTAGTGTGCCATCATGCATGTGCATTTCCCATATTCCATTTTCATTATACTGTTAACAGGGTATAATCTTGTGGAATGACCTCCACTGTGGTTTTTCCCCTAACAGGGTTTCCACGTAAAAAATATTTGTGTTATGTGTGTTTCTGATGTGTTGATGATTTATGTTTTCATGGTTAATAATCATATCAAAGAATAAGGTTAATAAGTTGAATAAAGATTTGAATTTCTGTGACAACTGATTCTCCCCCCTCTCAGTTGTCTACCCTTGTATTGCCAACAATTGGTATCAGAGAAGGTTCCTTCGAAGAAGTTTAACAACTTAAGGTGACCCGGGATGGCAAGTTACAAGAAGGATAGTCTGAGATTTGATGGAACAATTTATTCTTTGTGGAAGACTCAAATGGAGTGCCATCAAAGATGCATTGGTGAACCCTACTAGAGAATTACAAGTAATATGTATATTATTCCACAGAATGGTCCTACTAATTTTGTTGAGATCAGAGATGTTGAGTATAATATATGGGCTAAGGAAGCTTTATTGAGTGCTTTGACTAATTCTGAGATGACAAATGTTATGGATTTGAAGACTGCTTATGAGATCTGGAAAAAGTTGGAAACCTTGTACGAAGGTGATTCTAATGTGAAGATTTTTAAGTTGCAGAGTTTGAAAGGGAAATATGAAAGGTTGAGAATGGGTGATGATGAGAACATTAATACTTTCATGAAAAGAGTGAATGAACTTGTGTGTGGTATTAGATGTGCTGGTGGAAAGATAGATGAATCTGATATTGTTGCTAAAGTGTTTAGATCCCTACCCGATTCTTACTGTAGACATCCAAATTTGACCACTTCAATATGGCCAAAGTCATACTCTTAATCATCCCTTTGTTCTGTCGAAATCATCCTCTTTTCGGATATTAATTAAATCGTTCACTTAATCAATATTATGTGTCTTGCCTAAGGTTTTCTAAAGCATTTAATTCAATGAATACTTTTCCCCTATTTCCTCTCTAAAATTAAATAAATGTACCATTTTATTTAATTTGGTCATATTATCTTTTGAGAATTTTAAATTTATTTTTAAATTCTCTATTTTCTCTCTCATTGTCACATACTCCAACTTTTGCAAGTTGGCCTCTAATCCCTCTTAGCAGTCTAACTCTCTTTCTTAGTCATAATTAATTTATGATTAAGATGTGTGCACCCCTAATCATCATTAGGGTCCCATCCTCCATAATTTCCCACTTGCCTCTAATGAGCCCTCAATTAGGCTAATCAGGTACTTGCACAACCTTAATCACTCAATTAGGTCATCCCTAATCACCATATCATTTATGGAATGTTTCCTTAGTCAACTTCATTAAAAGCTCTCTTTTTGAACAAGGCTTCTCCATTCCCCATGTGAATTTTTAATTCACATTTAATCCCCCAATGCATTTAAGGGAATTTTAAATTCCTTCTCTCATTCCCATGAGAATATTTGAGGAATTTTTAATTCCCCGCATGTCCTCTCACCCACATGGGGACAAGTACCTCCTTTATGAAGAGATCTTATCCCAATCCCAAGGTACCATGTACCCTCTCCATGTCATGTACTATCCTTCCACCTCATGTACACATCACCCCTTTTAAGCCATATCACATGCCACGTGTCAAGATGTGAGGGATTCTGAGTTCTCAACTCACCTTAGCCCTACATCTTGATCTTTGTGGCCCAATCTTGACCATCCATTTCCCTAGAGATTTCCAAAATCTCTATAAATACCCCCTCTTTTCTCTCATTTTGGGGGAGATCATGCATTGTAACCAAACTCTTGCAAAATTTTCCTAGAACCCATACTTAGCCATTTTCATGCTTGCACCCATTTTCATCCATTATCATATCATCATCTATCTTGCATCTTGCCATCCAAGGAGCATACAACACTGAAGATCAAAGGGCCAACCAAAGGATTGATACGACACAAGGTAAAAGGTTCCACTTCTTGTTTTTATTTTGTGTTGATTCCAACTAGGCTAATCTTGAGGTGTAGGTTGTTTTAGTGTTATTTTGCATTACTTTGTTTTCTGCTCATTTTCTACCACTCAAATTCAACCTATCACATTTCTGGCATGCCCGGTGGTACCCACAAATGGGTCTCTTGCTTTCATGTTTTCTATCTTTTGACTTTTTGCAGGTACAGTTCACAGTTGGGCGGACCCAACCTAACAGACAGGTGGACCTGCCCTCCACAGGTGGACCAGACCCTCTCCAGGGGCGGACCTGCCCTCCCCAGATTTCAAAAAGTGGCTTTTTTGAAAAAATTTCATAGACAACCAAATTTTCCCTCACAGACAGGTGGATTTGCCCTAGGCAGCTTTTTTGAAAAGGTGAAATTTTAGTTTTTTATCTTTTTTTTTACTATTTTAAGGGTTCTTAACCCCTAATTAGAAACATAGATTAATTAAAAGCATTTGAATCAATATTGTATGTTGTGTTTTGAGGTAAGCTACTTGATGTATCCAATCCCCTTGTGCCATTCGGCGATCCTGGGTGACAATAAATCATAGCTTACCACGTCCTTGAGTCTACCCATTTTATTTTTCTTAGTGGGACCTGCTTGGGGATTTCATCACCCCAAGGGATGATTCCAACCATGTGTACCGGTGGGGTATATAAAGGGGGGAGAGTGAAAGCAGTACCTCAATCCAACCACGTTGTAATTGGTGGAGCATCGGGATGATGTGAAGAGTTGGTCTGAGCCTTTTAGGTTCTCGACTCATGCTTGTAACAGGTTGGTGTTCATGGTTTGGGCCTCACGTACCGGGTGTATATTGAGGACTCCCTAGTAGCCATGTTCATCCTAGATTAGAATACTTTGTTGACCATTTCCTCTCTACTAGACTTAGGCTTGTGATTGCCTGATTTGTCTTCTTTGTGCGAAACCAGTGATTGTCTAATTTCCTTCATTTTTGCCATAGCCTTCTGATTGATGACCATTATATTTTCAGTCCTTTACCTTGGTCTTTTTTGTCAAAATTCAAGTTAAATCATCCTTGGGCGGACTTATGCTCATCCAGGGGTGGACTTGCCCTAGAAACTAGTCATTTGGAGCCTGATTTTGACCTAATTTCATTAGTTTTTCATCCTTGGGTAGACTTGCCCTCATCCAGAGGCAGACTTTCCCTAGAAACTAGTCATTTGGAGCCTGATTTTGACCTAATTTCATCAATTTTTCATCCTTGGGCAGACTTTCCCTCATCCAAGGGCGGACTTGCCCTAGAAACTGGTCATTTGGAGCCTAATTTTGACCTAATTTCATCAATTTTTCATCCTTGGGTGGACTTTCCCTCATCTAGGGGCAGAATTGCCCTAGAAACTGGTCATTTGGAGCCTGATTTTAACCTAATTTCATCAGTTTTTCATCCTTGGGCAGACTTGCCCTCATCTAGGGGTAGACTTGCCCTAGAAACTGGTCATTGGAGCCTGATTTTGACCTAATTTCATCAGTTTTTCATCCAGGGGTAGACTTGCACTAGAAACTAGTCCTTTGGAAGCTAATTTTGACCTAATTTCATCAGTTTTTCATCCTTGGGCGGACTTACCCTCATCCAGGGGTGGACTTTCCCTAGAAACTGGTCCTTTAGAAGCTAATTTTGACCTAATTTCATTAGTTTTTCATCCTTGGGCAGACTTGCCCTCATCCAGAGGTAGACTTTCCCTAGAAACTAGTTCTTTGGAAGCTGATTTTGACCTAATTTCATTAGTTTTTCATCCTTGGGTGGACTTGCCCTCATCTAGGGGCAGACTTGCCCTAGAAACTAGTCCTTGGGAAGCTATTTTTGACCTAGTTTCATCAGTTTTTCATCCTTGGGCGGACTTGCCCTCATATAGGGGTGGACTTGAACTTTTGTCCAACCTATTTCTGGCCTGTGGTGACTATTTTTAGTCAGTTTTTCCCCTTGGGCAGACCTAAGCCTTGATCGATTAACTTTTCTATCCTCTTCGCCAGCCAGAACTATCATTCTGCCATCTCAATCACTCGTCTTCTTGTTTTGGACTTCTGTCCACCCATTTCGACAATCCATTCATCACAAACATTCATCCCCTCAGCTCGTGCATCTGTACACCCATTTTGAATTCACATTTTAGAGTTGTTATCCTAATTGACCTAGGTGTTCATCTCTAGTCATCATCTATCGAAACCAACTTTGGATCATCATCCATCCTAAGTCGATCATCCTTGTTAGCCCAATCAATCCTCTTCTATCTCAAGTAGGATTCAGTGTTGTTATTATCAATCAACACCTAGCATTATCAGGGATCACTCTTGCAATTGGCTTCAGATTTTGTTCCTTATCATCAACCCTAATCGATCATCATACCAAATCAAATCGTTATATCGTCCAATCTGGAGCAACTCATAATCTTCCAACCAACCCAGTCCACATCGATCAAATCAAGTCACTCTCGTCAAGCCATATCCTTATTGGATAATCAAGCACCCAATAAAATCAATCCTTTCATCACCAAATTCATCCTAATTCATCATATTGCATGCCCGTTCAGACCCGGTCACAAACAAGGAAGATGGCTGAACAACAATCCCAACCAAACATCCCTTAAGATCCGAACAACACAACTAATGCCTCAAAAGACCCCAGTAATAGTGCAAACATCCCCCCGGATCCTCATAATGGAACATCATCACAATCCAATATCGACAGTCAAAACACATCGCCCCTCGAAGATGAAAACATGGTCATTCAACACGAGGTTATGCTTGAGGAACACTTTAGTAACCCTGTCAATGTACAAATGATAGATTGCCTTCTTGAAAAACATGGCAAGGAAATATTGGCTCACTTAATTGACAAGGGTGTTAAACTACCGTCGAGTACCGACCTATCCAAGTATGGTGGTTTCACACCTCATATACCTCAAGGTTCACACAATGCACCAAGCAGTTCATACGCCCCTAATGTTCCTTCCGTAGAAGGTTGGCATCAACCAGAATTTGACAACTTCATTCTGTATCCCATTGGAAATCCCCCACATCCCATAGTCTCAGTCATAGGGGTGCTCCAAACTACTGATCCTAATGATCCTTTCACCTTTGGCATGCCATAGAATGCCCCACAATCACAATCACTAATGCTACCGACACCATCCCCTTCAAACCCTCCTGCCATCAACACTGGGGGCACCCCTTTCACTGCATTACCCCCACCTTCTCGGGCCCTAAACCAACTGTCACCTTCATATGCATCCCCACAGCTGCCTCAATCTAATCTACCCCCTCCGCAAATTCCCTTCGGTGCCCAACAACCTCCCTTGCAAAATCCCCCTACATTATCTCAACCACCCCAACAACAACAACCGCTATTTCCCACGCAACAACCACCATCTCAACCACAAAGCAATCTAGCCCGACCTCCCACTCAGTCTATATCTCCTTTCCTCGCATCCATCCTATGACCACGAGCTCAAGCACAATACAATAAATGTTGTCTCGGCCCACACAACACCCCACATTACACCAACAACCCCCATAGCATCTGTATTACCAACAACAGTCCCAACAACAACCACCTTATGCGGCCTCCCAACAGTCACACCAATTCCCCCATTATCAACAGGTCAATCCGCAACATCACATCCAAGCTCCTCTGCAAACCACCTCACATCCTTATCAAACAAACCCATATTATCCTGCGCAACAACAACCCATGTATCAACAAATTCCCCTAGCATACCAACAAGGGATGTCATCATTCCACCATTTGAATCCATATCTGAACAATTTTCCACTCCCTCAGTAAGATCCTCTGTCATCCTACCATCCATCTCCACCCAACCAACCACCAATCAACTTAGATTTGCTAGAAATTAAAGCTACTCTGAAAGATCTTCAGGCAGGGACTAGCAAACAATCATTCAAGTTCGAGGACATATGCCCATACCTGTTCGATCCCTCTGTCTCATTGATCCCCTTCCCTAAACATTTTGAAATACTAAAGTTTGACAGATACAAGGGGAAAAAAGATCCTAAGGCTCACTTGCAAGAGTTCTACTCCCAGTGTCAGGAAGTTATGCACAACGATAATTATCTCTTGCACCTGTTCCCCCAGAGCCTGACAGGCATTGCTCTGGAATGGTTCATGGCCCTTGAAAAGGGGTCCATCAAATCTTTTGTGAATCTATCAAAAAAATTTGTATCCTACTTCTTCTTCAATTTGGAGGACACTGATACTGTACACCTCCTCAAAGAGAAACAACAGGAAGGGGAAACCTTTGCTAGCTACCTTCAAAGGTGGTGGGCGTTGGCGAGCCAAATGAAGACTCCCCTAAGAGAGAAGGACATGGTCACCCTCTTTGTGGAGAACTCTCATCCCCACATGGCTCATAATTTTAGATTACATTGTGTCACCACTTTCGCCTAGCTAGTGGAAAAGGGACCCATCCTTGAACGTGCTTTCATCGCCAAGGGGCATGTCAAAATATATACTCAGGATAAAGAAAGGTCATTCAACAACAAGCCACATTTTTGGAACAAGAACAAGAATGCAGTGAATGATGGCGTCACTGATACGAAACATGTCCACATGGCTAATACATCCCAGAGACAACAACAATCCATACCTAATGCCATATCTGTATCGCAGGGGGCAGTTCGTCCTCTTCAACAGTCAAATCAGAATAACTAGGGGAACGCCAAACGTTAGTACGCTCAACTAGGAGAGCCGCTGAGTGTTGTCTTCAATAAATTGCTACAGATCAATTATCCAATCATGTATCCTGTCACTAAGCCACTTGACGAATCCAAACCCAAGCCTGCATGGTTTAAGGAAAATGAATATTGCGAGTTCCATAAAATCAAAGGACACTCTTTGAATAAGTGCCAGGGTCTAAAAAACTATATCCAAGACCTCATTGATCGAGGAGATATCAAGGTTGGCCCCAGTCAAGCTTCGTCATCCAATGCTCAATTATAGATATATCAAAACGCCTTTCCAAACCATAATCAAGGCCCAAGCACCTCCAACAGTAATCCCCAAGACAGCAGCACAAATAATGTGAGCTATAAGAATGTACCCTACAATTACGAGGGTATTATTCATTATATTGAGCAGGTAGAGCCCCAGGTGTCTATGATACATGTCAAAGCCAATGACCCTCAGTGTGCTATCACTACACAGCGAACCCGCATCACTGTCCCTATAGCATCCGCATCCGCCCAATCGACTTCTGTAAGCTCCCAGTACAACCTCCTTGATCACTTAGGAAAGACCCCTGCTCATATCTCCATTTTGGATTTGCTTAAGTCTTCTCCTGTGCATCAAGAAATTCTCAATAGAGCTCTATAGGAAACCCATGTACCTATTGACATTGATCCTACATGGTTCCAAGCTTTGGTTGGACACTTGGCTTTATCTTACCAACTACACTTCAGCCAAAATGATATGCCAAATATCGATGCCAATCATAATCGCCCCTTACATATCGAAGTCATTGTTACCCACCATAAAATAAAAAGGGTCTTGGTAGATAATGGCTCTACCCTCAATTTATGTACTCTAAAATTCATAAAACAGGTGGGGTATACTCAAGCAGATCTAAGTAATCAGATCATTACCATCAAGGCCTCTAATAATGTAGAAAGGAATTCAGAGGGAATTATCAATCTTCCTATCCAATTGGGACCGGTGGTTCAACACATTACCTGTCATGTCCTTGATCTGGACTTGCCATATAATCTCCTACTTGGCCGCCCGTGGCTCCATGCTATACAGGCCATCCCTTCCACGTACCATCAGTGCCTAAAATTTCCCGTCAATGGACAAGAGGTCACCATCTATGCTGACCCCCAACCATTTGAGTATTGCCGCACTCTAGAAGCATCCTTTCCCCATCTACATTACTGTCCTGGGGTGGAAATGGGGGCATCTCAATCATCATCTGCTAATCCACCCTCCACGATAACCACTCCATTTTCCACCACTGATCATACCATCACGTAAGTCTAGATCATTGACAAAGGGTGTGGTGAATACAAAATGCATACTGCTCTCAATGTAGCAACCCTACCACCGTCACCACATGAGTATGGTCAACCCTCACACACTGCTCCAAAGGAAGACAAGACTATCACCTTTAGTGGTAAAAACATCCCTACCACCACTTTCACGTCCCCTAGTATCAAGATAGATGCACGGGAAGAGGATATAAGTCAATGGGTATACCAAGAAGAACCCCAACCAGATCCCCCTCTAAAGGAATATTTTCAAGAAGCATATCCTTGGTTAGCTAAGTTTGCAGAAAAGTATAACTACCAACGAAAGAGTCTGGGTAAAGAAGAATAGGGGTGGTTGCAACCCATTAATATGTCAAAGTGGCCAAAGAACATAGGCATCGGATATGATAAAAAGCAGAAAGGCCCTGCAACATTGTCTAATACCTCCAATAGCGTCACCGTGGACAATGGCTCATTGGAAGACATACCCGAGGAGGAGTCCATCATACGTGCATACGATGACATCGATCACACCGACCTATCATCCATGTTCAAATGCCTATTGGTTTGTACCATTAGCCTATCCCTTTGTCACCCTGAACTTATTGATTGGGACCTACGTAATAGCACACCTGTCAATATGTCTGTGGATACATATGTCAACCTCATGGGATTGGGGGAGGATGAACACTCCAATCACAAAAATAAGAATAAGAAAAGTAAAAAGTGGTCATCTAGTGAAAACCTCCCTGAGCACTTCCTGACCTTGAAAAAGTAAAAATAAAGGATGCATATGATGGCGAAAACCTTGAGGAGGTGCTAGAAGATGGGGATGTTCATCTTCCACTTGTGGGAACTCAGTTATCTGCCCAATCATCCATTCTAATTGAGGAGACTCAAGAAGTTAATCTAGGTACTGCAGAAAATCCTAATGTCACTTATGTAGCTAAATCACTCTCAAAGCAAGATATCCAATCATCATGTAGCTACTTCAAGAGGGAATCATTAACTTTGCTTGGTCATATTCAGACATGCCCAGCTTAGACCCCACCTTAGTGGTTCATCATCTAGACATTCACCCAGATGCTAAACCTGTCAAACAGAAGCTCTACAAAATGCATCCACAAGTGGCATTGTTAGTCAAGAAGGAGTTGGAGAAGTTACTAGATGTAGGTTTTATCAGACCAATTGATTACTCTGAGTGGATCTCCAATATAGTGCCAGTTGCCAAACTAAATGGAGACATTCAGATTTGCATAGAATTTAGGGATCTTAACAAGGCCTGCCCAAAAGATGACTTCCCTCTACCTAACATTGACATGTTAGTCGACCTCACGGTAGGACATGAGATGCTATCCCTTATGGATGGCTTCTCTGGTTATAATCAGATTCGAATTGCACCTGAGGACCAACACAAGACCGCCTTCACAACACCTTGGGGTACCTTTTGTTACAATGTTATGCCCTTTGGTCTCAAAAATGTAGGGGCAACCTATCAGAGGGCAATGACGGTCATCTTCCATGACCTCATCCATATCATCATGGAGGATTATGTTGATGACTTACTAGGGAAATCCAGAACATGAGCTGAACATCCTACTGTCCTGAAAAAGATCTTTGAATGGCTAGAACATTACAAGTTGCAGCTAAACCCAAAAAAATGTGTCTTTGGGGTTACCTCAGGAAAACTATTAGGTTTCATAGTCTCTTGAAGGGGCATTGAAGTTGATCTCGCCAAGGTGAAGGCTATTCTGGACATGCCACCTCCACGCACTCTGAAGTAGCTAAGAAGTCTCCAAGGAAAGATGCAATCCATCCGTCGGTTCATAGCCTAGCTTGCGGACAAGTGTCAGCCATTCACTCATCTTCTAAAGAAAGACTCCACCTTCCAATGGAACCAACTGTGTCAAATAAGGTGCAATAAAATCAAGGAATATTTAGCTCATCCCCTGATTTTGATGCCGCTTATTCCAGGGAAACCCCTCTTGCTTTACATCTCTACCACTTCAGTCGTGCTGGGGGCATTGTTGGCACAACATGATGAGTCCTATAAAGAGAGAGTGATCTATTACATCAGTTGGACACTGGTTGGCTATGAATTAAACTACTCTCCCATCAAAAAGGCCTATATTGTGCTAGTCTTCAGAACACAAAAATTTTGACATTACATGCTCAACCACCTAGTCAAATTAATCACTAAAATTGATCCACTGAAGTATTTGTTATCGAGGACCACTTTGACTAGCTGCATGGCCAAGTGGGTCATGCTCTTGAGCGAGTTTGACATAGAGTATGTGGAAAAGAAAGCCATAAAGGGACAGGTCATAGCTGATTAGTTGGCTGAGGCACCATTAGAAGATGCTTACCCTCTAGACACTGAATTCTCAGATGAAGAAGTCTACATAGTTGTAGAAGCACCAGCTTGGATGCTATATTTTGATGGCTCATACACTCATAATGGATCAGGTGTAGGGATTTTATTAATTACCCCTCAAGGTGACTACATTCCAAAATCATTCAGGATAGCATTTCCATGTACCAACAACATTGCAGAGTACGAAGCTCTCCTAACCAGGCTCCAAATTACAAAACAGTGGCATATAACTTGCCTGAAAGTCTTTGGTGATTCATTATTGGTCATCAAGCAAGTTAATAATAAATTCCTCACAAAGATGATAAATTCTTACCCTATAAGCACATGGTGGATAATTTCAAGAAATATTTCACTTTCATACAATTTGACCAAATTCCTCAGGTACAAAATAAAGCGGCAGATGCAATGGCCACTATCGGTTGCCTGATTGAAATGCCTAAAGACCAAAGAGAATGTGAGTTTCTCGTCGAACAACTTTTAATCCCCACATATGATATTCCTGAGACTGATATGGTGTGCGATATCGTAGGTCCCACCTCCCCCTGGTACTAGGACATATATACCTATCTCCATGATAATATCATACCCCCAGAACTTACACGTAATCAACACAAGTCCTTGATTCATCCCTCTTCTCAATACATCATTGTTGGTGATACGCTTTATCGTCATGGGTATGATGGAATCCTCCTTAGGTGTTTGAATGAGACCGAAGCCCGCACGACACTAATGGAGGTGCATGGTGGTGTCTATGGAGCTCACTCAAATGGTATGGCTCTTGCCAAAAGAATTCTCTGAGTAGGATACTACTGGCCTACACTAGAATGTGATGCTTGTGAATTTGTGAAGAAGTGTCTTCCATGCTAACAACATGTAGATTTGATTCACACTCTAGCACAAGATCTTCAACCTCTCCTTGCATTGTGGCCTTTCTCTCAGTGGGGTTTCGACTTGATTGGCAAGATTTACCCACCATCATCCGATAAACATACATTCATAATCACTACCACTGAATACTTTACTAAGTGGGTGGAAGCCATGCTGCTTTCACAAATAACTGGTATTCAGATCTCGAAGTTCATCTTGTACCATATTCTCTGCAAATATGGTATCCCATCCACCATCCTTTTCGATAATGGAAAACCCTTAAAAAACCAAGCCATGAAACACCTCTGTGACACCTTTCACATCCAACATTGTTGGTCGATTCCTTATTACCCCCAGGGTAATGGTCAGGTAGATGCAACCAACAAGACCCTCATCCGCATTCTTAAAAAGGTTGTCAATAACATTGGTCAAGATTGTCATCTCCATATTCACCCTGCCCTCTAGGCATATCACACCTCCATCCATACCCCTACAGGGGCCACTCCCTATTCTTTGGTTTATGGTGCCGAAGCCATCTTGCCAATTGAAGTTGAGATCCCATCACTAAGAATTTCCTTAAAAAATCTTATCAGTGAGGAGGATGCCCGTGTTGCACGGCTTGCACACCTGGAGTTACTTGATGAAATGAGAATAAAAGCCTACGATCACTTGCAAGCATACCAGAATCACCTTAAGCATCAATACAACAAGAAGGTTCACCCTCGACAATTTCAGGTAGGTGATCTTGTCCTCAAAGAGAATCAGCGTACTCAACAAGACCAAGACAAGAAAGGAAAATTTGAGGAAAATTGGTTGGGGCCCTATATCATAGCCACTAAATATGGATCTGGGGTATACAGGTTGACTACTCTTGAAGGAAATCCCCTTGACGAACCCATCAACATAATACATCTCAAGAAATTCTATGCCTAAGTCCACTTGGTAACCCCACCAAAAAAATAAAATAAAATAAAATAAAATAAAAAAATAGTAAAGAAAAATAAGTTCGTCCTATGGTGAAAACCACCTTTTGGTGGCACCTTGGATAACTATGGATGGTGAAAACCTGGTTACAGGCATCATCCGTAGAGGGCTTAATCATTATCTACCTAACACCCTAGTTATTCTATGCTTTCATTCTGCACTATCATCCTCATCCATCTCATCCTCAACCGCTTGGTATATTTTGTTTGAGCTTTGGATGACCTATCCAACCTATCCCCCTATCCTGAGCTTCTCAGTATCCCACTCTGAGCTTATGTCATTCATCTCATCGGCAGTTAGTCTGTATTATCACATAGGTTCATCCATCATGTCGATCTTCGTCTAGGTCTCATCCTATCGTACACCTATCGAACTATGTTTCCCCTGTGCCATCACGTAGGCATGGCTGACCATTTGATCTGCCCTCGAGGTATTTTGACCATCACGTCTTAGTCCTCCATCCTTCACCTTCCTCGTCCTCTTTCCACTTTTAGTCCATGGTCTTTTCATGAACTACAAGGGCTCTACGCTTTCATGTAGGCAAGGCTAATCTCTGATCAGCCCCCAAGCCCCTAGGTTTGTAGGATATGTCAGTCTATGTCCTTGTTTGGTTCGTTATTCTTAGTTAAACTCCCCTTTTATCAAGAGATTTGATTAATGAAAGATATCTGGCATCAAACTGGGTCATTCTAGTATAGTATCCATTTTTGGTCTCAACAGGATGCATCCTTCCTAACAGACCTCATCCACCTCATCCATCACCTTGACCCTATGGAAAAGGACATTTTGATATTGATTATGATCTTTTGACGTTTGGAATTTATTTGTCATTTGAGCTCCTTATCATAACTTGTCATGGTCACCTTGATCCATCATATCATGGTGCGCTTTGACTGGTCGACATAGGGGCATATCTTGGTATTTTATTTGTCTTCTCAGTTGTCCCACGTAGTACCCACCAAGATCCCTGAGGTCTTGTGTTATACTGGGGCATCCTTGTGTGCTTGTGGTTATCCCAATACTTGGCCCGACCAAGGTCATCGTGACCTTGGGGTATTGGGATAGCCTTCTTGTTTGATGTGTTTATTTCATGCATTGGACACTAATCTGCCTTGGTCATTTATACCTTGGTGTATCATATCCTCTGCTATAGCAAAATTTAGTGTTCGAAAGATGGTGACTCATATTAGGATTGCATTTCATCGTCCATTGCATTGCTTTCGCCCTATGATTTTGGTTGTGTAAGTACTTTCCCCCGTCCTCTCCCATTCTTCTCAGGATACTAAAGGTTTTTGATAGATGAAAGATTATACCCCTTTTTCACAAACCATGCCATACCCATCTCCCATTATCATGTCAGTTCTTATTGGCACTTATGACCATGTGTTATTTCCTTTCATTATTACTTCACTTGCATCTCATAATACAGATTTGATTCTATCATCATCGTAACATAGATCTGTTAGTCTAAACATCCCATAAATCATCATATCATACATTTTCATAATCATAGCATATCATCATCGTAGCATAGATCTGTTAGTCTAAACATCCCATAAATCATCATATCATACATTTGCATAATCACAACATATCATCATCATAACATAGATCTGTTAGTCTAAACATCTCATAAATCATCATATTTGCATAAATCATACATTTGCATAATCACAACATATCATCATCATAACATAGATCTATTAGTCTAAACATCCCGTAAACCATCATATCATATTTTTGCATAATCACAGCATATCATCATCATTACATAGATCCGTTAGTCTCAACATCTCATAAATCATCATATTTGCATAAATCATACATTTGCAGAATCAATCTCATCTATTTCACCACATATCATCATTTAAGTTGTTTAGGACAATAGTATAGATTTGTTATTCTAAGCATCTTATAAAATATCTGTTATAAAATATTCATGTAAAATTCATCACATACATACATGCCAATTCATCACAGAAATGACATGTCCATACATCATATCACCTATACATATCTACGTTAATAAAATCCTCCATATCCCCACAAGTATCATATACCCAATCATCCACATAAGCATGTAAGATCATAAGCATGTGCATAAATATACCAAAATATCCATCTACATAAGCTGGCAATATCATATACATGTGTGTGCATGAACTAAATTATCCATCACAAAAGGAAACATGCTATATAGTGTCAATAAGGACTGTCCCATATCATAATTAAAATAATACAATATCATACATCTGTCATACATCAAAGTCTATCATCTATCCATCACATAGCCCTCATACATCATCAAATAAGCT
>VDFB02000017.1:415248523-415354247 GCA_007258455.2 Sequoia sempervirens
TCTGATGGTGAAAACCTCGAGGAGGCACTAGAAGATGGAGATGTTCATCTTCCCCTTGTGGGAACTCAGTTATCTACCCGATCATCCATTCTAATCGAGGAGACTCAAGAAGTTAATCTAAGTACTGTTGAAAATTCTAAGATCACTTATGTAGCTAAATCACTCTCAGAGCAAGAGTACCCAGTCATCATGCAGCTACTCCAAGAGGGAATCATTAACTTTGTTTGGTCATATTCAGACATGCCCGACTTAGACCCCGCCTTAGTGGTTCATCATCTAGACGTTCACCCAGATGCCAAACCTGTCAAACAAAAGCTCCGCAAAATGCATCCACAAGTGGCATTGTTAGTCAAGGAGTTGGAGAAGTTACTAGATGCAGGTTTTATCAGACTAATTGATTACTCTGAGTGGATCTCCAATATAGTGCTAGTTGCCAAACCAAATGGAGACATTCAGATTTGCACAAACTTCAGGGATCTTAACAAGGCCTGCCCAAAAGATGACTTCCCTCTACCTAACATTGACATGTTAGTCGACCTCACGGTAGGACATGAGATGCTATCCCTTATGGATGGCTTCTCTGGTTATAATCAGATTCGAATTGCACCTGAGGACCAACACAAGACCGCCTTCACAACACCTTGGGGTACCTTTTGTTACAATGTTATGCCCTTTGGTCTCAAAAATGTAGGGGCAACCTATCAGAGGGCAATGACGGTCATCTTCCATGACCTCATCCATATCATCATGGAGGATTATGTTGATGACTTACTAGGGAAATCCAGAACATGAGCTGAACATCCTACTGTCCTGAAAAAGATCTTTGAATGGCTAGAACATTACAAGTTGCAGCTAAACCCAAAAAAATGTGTCTTTGGGGTTACCTCAGGAAAACTATTAGGTTTCATAGTCTCTTGAAGGGGCATTGAAGTTGATCTCGCCAAGGTGAAGGCTATTCTGGACATGCCACCTCCACGCACTCTGAAGTAGCTAAGAAGTCTCCAAGGAAAGATGCAATCCATCCGTCGGTTCATAGCCTAGCTTGCGGACAAGTGTCAGCCATTCACTCATCTTCTAAAGAAAGACTCCACCTTCCAATGGAACCAACTGTGTCAAATAAGGTGCAATAAAATCAAGGAATATTTAGCTCATCCCCTGATTTTGATGCCGCTTATTCCAGGGAAACCCCTCTTGCTTTACATCTCTACCACTTCAGTCGTGCTGGGGGCATTGTTGGCACAACATGATGAGTCCTATAAAGAGAGAGTGATCTATTACATCAGTTGGACACTGGTTGGCTATGAATTAAACTACTCTCCCATCAAAAAGGCCTATATTGTGCTAGTCTTCAGAACACAAAAATTTTGACATTACATGCTCAACCACCTAGTCAAATTAATCACTAAAATTGATCCACTGAAGTATTTGTTATCGAGGACCACTTTGACTAGCTGCATGGCCAAGTGGGTCATGCTCTTGAGCGAGTTTGACATAGAGTATGTGGAAAAGAAAGCCATAAAGGGACAGGTCATAGCTGATTAGTTGGCTGAGGCACCATTAGAAGATGCTTACCCTCTAGACACTGAATTCTCAGATGAAGAAGTCTACATAGTTGTAGAAGCACCAGCTTGGATGCTATATTTTGATGGCTCATACACTCATAATGGATCAGGTGTAGGGATTTTATTAATTACCCCTCAAGGTGACTACATTCCAAAATCATTCAGGATAGCATTTCCATGTACCAACAACATTGCAGAGTACGAAGCTCTCCTAACCAGGCTCCAAATTACAAAACAGTGGCATATAACTTGCCTGAAAGTCTTTGGTGATTCATTATTGGTCATCAAGCAAGTTAATAATAAATTCCTCACAAAGATGATAAATTCTTACCCTATAAGCACATGGTGGATAATTTCAAGAAATATTTCACTTTCATACAATTTGACCAAATTCCTCAGGTACAAAATAAAGCGGCAGATGCAATGGCCACTATCGGTTGCCTGATTGAAATGCCTAAAGACCAAAGAGAATGTGAGTTTCTCGTCGAACAACTTTTAATCCCCACATATGATATTCCTGAGACTGATATGGTGTGCGATATCGTAGGTCCCACCTCCCCCTGGTACTAGGACATATATACCTATCTCCATGATAATATCATACCCCCAGAACTTACACGTAATCAACACAAGTCCTTGATTCATCCCTCTTCTCAATACATCATTGTTGGTGATACGCTTTATCGTCATGGGTATGATGGAATCCTCCTTAGGTGTTTGAATGAGACCGAAGCCCGCACGACACTAATGGAGGTGCATGGTGGTGTCTATGGAGCTCACTCAAATGGTATGGCTCTTGCCAAAAGAATTCTCTGAGTAGGATACTACTGGCCTACACTAGAATGTGATGCTTGTGAATTTGTGAAGAAGTGTCTTCCATGCTAACAACATGTAGATTTGATTCACACTCTAGCACAAGATCTTCAACCTCTCCTTGCATTGTGGCCTTTCTCTCAGTGGGGTTTCGACTTGATTGGCAAGATTTACCCACCATCATCCGATAAACATACATTCATAATCACTACCACTGAATACTTTACTAAGTGGGTGGAAGCCATGCTGCTTTCACAAATAACTGGTATTCAGATCTCGAAGTTCATCTTGTACCATATTCTCTGCAAATATGGTATCCCATCCACCATCCTTTTCGATAATGGAAAACCCTTAAAAAACCAAGCCATGAAACACCTCTGTGACACCTTTCACATCCAACATTGTTGGTCGATTCCTTATTACCCCCAGGGTAATGGTCAGGTAGATGCAACCAACAAGACCCTCATCCGCATTCTTAAAAAGGTTGTCAATAACATTGGTCAAGATTGTCATCTCCATATTCACCCTGCCCTCTAGGCATATCACACCTCCATCCATACCCCTACAGGGGCCACTCCCTATTCTTTGGTTTATGGTGCCGAAGCCATCTTGCCAATTGAAGTTGAGATCCCATCACTAAGAATTTCCTTAAAAAATCTTATCAGTGAGGAGGATGCCCGTGTTGCACGGCTTGCACACCTGGAGTTACTTGATGAAATGAGAATAAAAGCCTACGATCACTTGCAAGCATACCAGAATCACCTTAAGCATCAATACAACAAGAAGGTTCACCCTCGACAATTTCAGGTAGGTGATCTTGTCCTCAAAGAGAATCAGCGTACTCAACAAGACCAAGACAAGAAAGGAAAATTTGAGGAAAATTGGTTGGGGCCCTATATCATAGCCACTAAATATGGATCTGGGGTATACAGGTTGACTACTCTTGAAGGAAATCCCCTTGACGAACCCATCAACATAATACATCTCAAGAAATTCTATGCCTAAGTCCACTTGGTAACCCCACCAAAAAAATAAAATAAAATAAAATAAAATAAAAAAATAGTAAAGAAAAATAAGTTCGTCCTATGGTGAAAACCACCTTTTGGTGGCACCTTGGATAACTATGGATGGTGAAAACCTGGTTACAGGCATCATCCGTAGAGGGCTTAATCATTATCTACCTAACACCCTAGTTATTCTATGCTTTCATTCTGCACTATCATCCTCATCCATCTCATCCTCAACCGCTTGGTATATTTTGTTTGAGCTTTGGATGACCTATCCAACCTATCCCCCTATCCTGAGCTTCTCAGTATCCCACTCTGAGCTTATGTCATTCATCTCATCGGCAGTTAGTCTGTATTATCACATAGGTTCATCCATCATGTCGATCTTCGTCTAGGTCTCATCCTATCGTACACCTATCGAACTATGTTTCCCCTGTGCCATCACGTAGGCATGGCTGACCATTTGATCTGCCCTCGAGGTATTTTGACCATCACGTCTTAGTCCTCCATCCTTCACCTTCCTCGTCCTCTTTCCACTTTTAGTCCATGGTCTTTTCATGAACTACAAGGGCTCTACGCTTTCATGTAGGCAAGGCTAATCTCTGATCAGCCCCCAAGCCCCTAGGTTTGTAGGATATGTCAGTCTATGTCCTTGTTTGGTTCGTTATTCTTAGTTAAACTCCCCTTTTATCAAGAGATTTGATTAATGAAAGATATCTGGCATCAAACTGGGTCATTCTAGTATAGTATCCATTTTTGGTCTCAACAGGATGCATCCTTCCTAACAGACCTCATCCACCTCATCCATCACCTTGACCCTATGGAAAAGGACATTTTGATATTGATTATGATCTTTTGACGTTTGGAATTTATTTGTCATTTGAGCTCCTTATCATAACTTGTCATGGTCACCTTGATCCATCATATCATGGTGCGCTTTGACTGGTCGACATAGGGGCATATCTTGGTATTTTATTTGTCTTCTCAGTTGTCCCACGTAGTACCCACCAAGATCCCTGAGGTCTTGTGTTATACTGGGGCATCCTTGTGTGCTTGTGGTTATCCCAATACTTGGCCCGACCAAGGTCATCGTGACCTTGGGGTATTGGGATAGCCTTCTTGTTTGATGTGTTTATTTCATGCATTGGACACTAATCTGCCTTGGTCATTTATACCTTGGTGTATCATATCCTCTGCTATAGCAAAATTTAGTGTTCGAAAGATGGTGACTCATATTAGGATTGCATTTCATCGTCCATTGCATTGCTTTCGCCCTATGATTTTGGTTGTGTAAGTACTTTCCCCCGTCCTCTCCCATTCTTCTCAGGATACTAAAGGTTTTTGATAGATGAAAGATTATACCCCTTTTTCACAAACCATGCCATACCCATCTCCCATTATCATGTCAGTTCTTATTGGCACTTATGACCATGTGTTATTTCCTTTCATTATTACTTCACTTGCATCTCATAATACAGATTTGATTCTATCATCATCGTAACATAGATCTGTTAGTCTAAACATCCCATAAATCATCATATCATACATTTTCATAATCATAGCATATCATCATCGTAGCATAGATCTGTTAGTCTAAACATCCCATAAATCATCATATCATACATTTGCATAATCACAACATATCATCATCATAACATAGATCTGTTAGTCTAAACATCTCATAAATCATCATATTTGCATAAATCATACATTTGCATAATCACAACATATCATCATCATAACATAGATCTATTAGTCTAAACATCCCGTAAACCATCATATCATATTTTTGCATAATCACAGCATATCATCATCATTACATAGATCCGTTAGTCTCAACATCTCATAAATCATCATATTTGCATAAATCATACATTTGCAGAATCAATCTCATCTATTTCACCACATATCATCATTTAAGTTGTTTAGGACAATAGTATAGATTTGTTATTCTAAGCATCTTATAAAATATCTGTTATAAAATATTCATGTAAAATTCATCACATACATACATGCCAATTCATCACAGAAATGACATGTCCATACATCATATCGCCTATACATATCTACGTTAATAAAACCCTCCATATCCCAACAAGTATCATATACCCAATCATCCACATAAGCATGTAAGATCATAAGCATGTGCATAAATAAACCAAAATATCCATCTACAGAAGCTAGCAATATCATATACATGTGTGTGCATGAACTAAATTATCCATCACAAAAGGAAACATGCTATATAGTGTCAATAAGGACTATCCCATATCATAATCAAAATAATACAATATCATATGTCTGTCATACACCAAAGTCTATCATATATCCATCACATAGCCCTCATACAACATCAAATAAGCTACAAAATCTTGAGATGTAGAGTATCTCTGGTCTCTATCGATAAGCCCTACGCACTCCACCCTGCATCTGTCAAAAAACTGGTGTCCCGTCACCTCCCAAATGAGCTACCTGCATCTGGCCTCCGAGGTGAATCAAGTACTGATCTCCTACCTGGAGTGCCACCTGGTGAATCACTGTAACCTTGGGTCTATGTCCCTAATGACTGGGATGGTGCTGGAATTTGTGGTGCCTATTGGATGTACTAGAATATCCATTGGGCTAGGTCAGGCACCACATGGTAGTATGCGGCCATCCAGAATCCTGCCTCCCTTGCATTCTCCTCTCGCTCGGCAACCTGAACCTGAGCGGAATTCCACTCTTGACAATATCTATCCTGATCCCTCAAGATCAGTCTCCTCTCCTACTCCTAGGCCTCTTGTGATAGTCATAGCTGTGTCATCTCTGCTTGAAGCCGATCTCTTGTCTCCTCGGTAGCCACTGTCCTAGCCACTAGAACATCCCTCTCCCCCTGTAATCGCTGTGAGTCTGTCACTGTCACAGCACTAGCCTGTGCTGATTACCACCGCACCACTGCTATGTCTCACTCACCGAGCAACACTTGCATCTGTGTCTCTGCAACATCCCTCTCTTTCTGAGAGGCCTGTGCTTGGGCCTCTGCTGCAGCCCTGTCTCTCTGCAATGCCTACAATCTCAGCTTGGTATAATCTTTCTCCTGTTGTAACCCTGACACCTATGATACCGCTGCATCCCTCTCTCCGGAGAGACTGAACCTCTACCTCTGCCACTAGCCTATCACTCTCAGTTGCCTAGGCATGTGCCTGTGCCAAATCCCTATCACCCTCCAAGACCTGCACCTATACCTGTACCACATCTATCTCTGACCACAACATACACATCTCTCTCCTCATCTCCTCCTCCCTCTACTGCATCAGTCCCATATTCCCGGCTATCTACTCTAGATAGTCTACTCTGTCTCTGAGCTCACCCTACTCTTAGTGCCAATCAGCTCTCTCCCTCCATAACCAATGAAGCTGTCTTTGCAAATCCTTTGTATCCCCGAAAATCCCTGTCCCAGTCTCTGATGGCTCCTGCCCTGCCCCCCCTCTGACTGCCTGTCGTATCGCTGCCTCTGCCACCAGGTGATCTCACTCCCATCTCATGGCATCTCCCTCTTCACACTCCCTGACCACCTCCACTCATAACCTCTCAATCTCTGCTCGCAGATCAACTGCCTCATCCCATGCCTCATCTCTCTCTCTTGACAGTCTCCACTCTGCATCTGATGCCAGTGTCGCCAGGGCTAAGTAGTCTCTCTCACCCTGGGTGAATCATGTCTGTAGCTCGCTCAATGCCACCTCTAACCTAACCTGCTATGCATCTGTCTATTGTAACCACTGCTCACTAAGGCGTAGTCTCTCTACGGTCCCTCTCAGTACCACTGCAGGATCCTCTCCTCTTGGTGGCATTGTAGACAGTGGTCGGAGGTTGTACACATCCGTATCAATATCCATCTCTTGCGGCTCATATCCCTCGCTCTCCACCGACATCGCATCCACATCTATCATCAGGGGGGAACCACCTCTCCCTGCCACCCTCTCCTGTGCTCTGTTGGCCTCACCCTCCTCCTGTCTCTATTGCTGATCCCCTCTGGTAGCCATGTCTGCCTCATGCCTCTCCTGAGCTCTGCTGGTCTCAGCCTCCTCCCCTCTCCCCTGCCGCTGACCCTCCTAGGATGCACATGCCTCCTGGCTCCTCTCTCCCTGAATCTTTGCCCCTATCCTGCTATGCTGTGGCCCCGCTGGCCTCATCCTCTCCCGCCTCTCCTCCATCTCCTCTAGCTCGGTGTCATCGTCTCCTCCTCCTGGCTGCCCTAGCTGGCTCTACAGCTGATCCCATCACTTGCTCTCCCCTCTGTCACCCTCAAGGTACTGGCCCTACTACCCTCAACCGTCTCTCATCCTCTGACCTGAACCCTAGTGCCTCCTCAATCGACACTATTGGGGTAATCAGTGGCGGTGGATGTCGCCTGAACCATTATCGGTATCGGTCTGTCACCCCTACATCTCTCGGCCCCTCCCGCCTGTCGGGGTATGGCCTAAAATTTTATGTCCACAACTCCTCCCACACTGCCTCTAGGCTCAATGGAGCCCCCCATGGCCACTCTCATGATAGTCGTCAAAATCTCACCCACCCCCCGAGAATGTCTTGTCTCACTCCAAACTGCCATGTCACCCGATCGAGTCTGTGTAGCTCCACTATCATCGGAATCTGCCCAATAATATAACACCGCATGATGAAGTAACCACTGTGTGCTGCCTCCTCCTCTCTCCAAACCCTAAAGCACCGCAGCATATAGGGGCGCCACACTATCATCTCCTCCTGCACATCATCCAATCACCTCCTCCACAAATCCACATCTCTCACATCTCGATACCACAGTAACACTCCTGCCTTTGTCCCCCAACCCCAAGCTATGGCCTCTCTATCATCCTGCACTCCTAATATGTGCACGATTGGTCTAGTCACCCTGATATGCTCCCACGCCCAGACCTGTAGTAATGTGACATGGGCCACACTCTATGCCCTCTAATAGCATACCTGATGCATGTCTCGGTACTGCTGTGCCAACATACATGTCCCCCACGCGAACTCCCCCTCTCATCCCTCAATGATATGTCAAATCACCTCGATAAAGCTGAGATGCAGGAATCGCCCACTCCGGTCTGGCACTAGAATCCTACTAATTAGTCCCACTAAGTATAAGGACAAAACTGGCATCCCCCTGCACTACAACATCCTATCCACATCCAACTGACCCCACTGCACCAGTAGATCGTCACTACCGAAAACAATGCACACGAACTCATCCAGCACCTCACCCTCTTACCAACACTCGCTCACTAGAAGCCTTGCTATAGGGAGCCTCAAAATCTGCCACACATCCTCCAAGGTCACCGTCATCTCCCCCATCGATAGATGGAATGTCAATGTCTCTAAGTCTCAACGCTCTATCAGTGCTATCAGCATGGCCCTATGGGCCTTCATCGTTAGGAAGGACAGCATGTGCAAAAGTCCTGCCTTTGACAGTCGCTCATGCTCCATGCCTGTCATCCATGCCACACATCTCATTAAAACCTAGGACTGTCTCTCTCGCATCCGTAAACTCTCCACTTTCTGCATCCATCACCATGACAAGTTGTCAGTTATGCTTATTTCCCTTTTTGCCTCTCGCCCTTCTCTAGTATTTCTTGGCCTTCCTGGCTTCACCCTAGCCCCTTGGGCAGACCCGCCTACAGCCGTGGGAGGACCCGCCCTCACCCATGGGTGGACCCGCCCTCGGGCCTAGGTGGACCTGCCCGAGCTCGCGGGTAGACCCTCCCACGCTCAGGTAGACCCGCCCGGGCACGGGTAGACCCACTCGCGCTTGGGCGGAGCCACCACCTAGAAGGGCGGAGCCGCTTGCACGCAGGCAGACTCACTCGTGCTTGGGTGGACCCGCCCATGCACAGGCGGACTTGCCTGCCTAGAAGGCCTTCCCAGCCACCCCTCCTCCCTACCCACAAATGCAAAAAACACAAAAACAAATTTTTATTTTTATTTTAGTGGAAACCCATTTTTCATCCCACCCCCCCACAAAACCCATGTTTTTGTTTTTCAAACAAATTAGCCAAATTACATAAAAACACAAAGTGGGATTTCGGTCTAACCTGGCATGCCACGACACACTCCATGAAGAATCGTTGTCTCTCATCCCCCCAGTGAATGATGGTCGTATCATATTCTGGCATCGTGTCTCCTCCTTGTCTTGCTCTCTCCTCGTCTTGATCTTCTTCTCCTTTGCTAGCTGTCCAAATGAGGAGAAATAACCCCACCTCCCCTTTTATAACTTTCGCCCCTTTTTTTTACTTTTTAAATGAAAGGATTTTATCCTTTTCTTTAGCTTTTTTGGGCCTCAACTAATACCCCCTTGTCTTCTCGGGGCCGCCATTTGCACATTGTTAACCCGTTTTCTTCCGTTCAAGCGCCAATCTTCTCTATTTTTCATGCTCTTTCCAACGACATATCCCACTTTATCCTTTCGAGAAGTTTCTTGGGACCCCCTTTTCGTCCCCATCCCCTTCTCGAGGGGGCATACCCTACCATACTCTCTCAATTTTCCATCACAAGCCTTCCCTCGAGGGTAGCTCATAGTCTCTCCCACACTGGGACATCTCTTTTCTAGTCATTTCTTCTATAGAGTCATCTGTGTTATACTTTTCTTTGAAACCCTATTATCCTAATAGTGTCTCAAAGAGGGGAAAAATGTAGACATCCAAATTTGACCACTTCAATATGGTTAAAGTCATACTCTTAATCATCCCTTTGCTCTGTCGAAATCATCCTCTTTGCGGATATTAATTAAATCGTTCACTTAATTAATATTATGTGTCTTGCCTAAGGTTTTCTAAAGTTTTAATTCATTGAATACTTTTCCCCTATTTCCTCTCTAAAATTAAATAAATGTACCATTTTATTTAATTTGGTCATATTATCTTTTGAGAATTTTAAATTTATTTTTAAATTCATTATTTTCTCTCTCATTGTCACATCCTCCAACTTTTGCAAGTTGGCCTCTAATCCCTCTTAGCAGTCTAACCCTCTTTCTTAGTCATAATTAATTTATGATTAAGATGTGTGCACCCCTAATCATCATTAGGGTCCCATCCTCCATAATTTCCCACTTGCCTCTAGTGAGCCCTCAATTAGGCTAATCAGGTACTTGCACAACCTTAATCACTCAACTAGGTCATCCCTAATCCCCATATCATTTATGGAATGCGTCCTTAGTCAACTTCATTAAAAGCTTTCTCTTTTTGAACAAGGCATCTCCATTCCCCATGTGAATTTTTAATTCACATTTAATCCCCCAATGCATTTAAGGGAATTTTAAATTCCTTCTTTCATTCCCATGAGAATATTTGAGGAATTTTTAATTCCCCACATGTCCTCTCACCCACATGGGGACAAGTACCTCCTTATGAGATCTTGTCCCAATCCCAAGGTACCATGTACCCTCTCCATGTCATGTACTATCCTTCCACCTCATGTACACATCACCCCTTTTAAGCCATATCACATGCCACATGTCAAGATGTGAGGGCTTCTGAGTTCTCAACTCACCTTAGCCCTACATCTTGATCTTTGTGGCTCAATCTTGACCATCCATTTCCCTAGATATTTTCAAAATCTCTATAAATACCCCCTCTTTTCTCTCATTTTGGGGGAGATCATGCATTGTAACCAAACTCTTGCAAAATTTTCCTAGAACCCATACTTAGCCATTTTCATGCTTGCACCCATTTTCATCCATTATCATATCATCATCTAGCTTGCATCTTGCCATCCAAGGAGCATACAACACCGAAGATCAGAGGGCCAACCAAAGGATTGATACGACACAAAGTAAAAGGTTCCACTTCTTGTTTTTATTTTGTGTTGATTCCAACTAGGCTAATCTTGAGGTGTAGGTTGTTTTAGTGTTATTTTGCATTACTTTGTTTTCTGCTTATTTTCTACCACTCAAATTCAACCTATAACACTTACAAATTGAAAGCTAGTGCTATTGAAGAGGTCTGTATTGTAACAAACATAACCAGAGATACATTGGTTGGTAAGCTGACTACTTTTGAGTTGAGTGAATTTGGTGATGCGCTTCCTAAGGTTGAATCTGCATTTAAGGATACTACTTCTAGAAGAGATCGACAAAGATATGATATGGGTGAGAGTTCATTTAAAAAGACATTCAAGTATGGGGATGAAATTAGATAGATTGAAGAGGAAAAAAGAGAGCTAGAAGAGTTGGAAGCACTTATTGTCAAAAGAGTACCGAGAGGAAAAGGTAAGTATGAAGGAAAATTACCTCTTAAATGCCTTTCTTGCAATAAGATAGGTCATTTTGCATCAAGACATTTCCAGATAGAGCTACTAAACCAATACATAACAAGCCTAGATTTTAGAAGAAGTATTACTATGCTGTTGATGAAGGCGTGATAGATGATGAATCTGATAAAGGAAATAGAAGTGATGATGAATGGGTATTTATTGATATCAAGAAAAATAATCCTATATCTACTAAATCTAGTGGTTGTACAAATGTGGAGAAAGCCCTGGCTACTTGAGTTGAAGAAAAAGATGAATGGGTAATTGATAGTGGATGTTCACATCATATGACAGGAGACAAAAGTAATTTGGTAAGCTTGGAAAAGTATGATGGTGGTGTTGTGATATTTGGTGATAATATAGTTGGTGTGATTCATGGAAGAGGTTGCATTTCTCTTGACGGTAAGCATAACACTAATGATGTTCTGTATGTAGAGGGATTGAAGCATAATCTTTTGAGTGTTGTTCAAATGGTTGATAAGGGATACAATCTTTAGTTCAATGATGGAAAGTGCAGAATATTGAGTTCCAGAAATGAAATTGCATCAGGTACAAAAAGAAAAGGTAATATCTTTCACTTGAGTGCTACTAGTAAAAGTTGTTTGATTGCTCAAGTTGATGAAAGTTGGTTATGGCATAGGAGGTTGTGTCATGTTAACTTTGATAATATTGTCAAGATAAGTTCTACTAAGGTTCTAACAAATCTACCTAAGTTGGTGAAACCTACCAATGCAATATGCAAGGAATGTCAATTGGAAAAGCAAACTAGAATTTCATTTTAGAGTAAAAAGCATTGTTCAAATGAATTGTTAGAGCTTGTGCATACTGATTTGTGTGGTTCCTCTAAGGTCAGAAGTTTACAAGGTTACAGGTATTTCATGTTACTCATTGATGAATATTCTAGAATGGTATGGGTTACTTTCTTAAGGGAGAAATATAAAGCACTAGAAAAGTTCAAGTTCTTTAAAGCTATATTTGAGATAGAGACAGGTTTGAATATTAAATGCCTAAGATCATATAGAGGTGGTTAATTCACTTTCGATGAATTTAATACTTTTCATGAAGAACATGGAATAAAGAGACAATTATCTACACCATGGACCCCTTAGAAAAATGGGGTTGTGGAAAGGAAGAAAAAAACAATTGAAGATGCTGCTAAAACTATTATGCTGGAAAGAAATGTTCCTCATATCTATTGGAGAGAAGCCATGAGTACTATTGTGTACACACTCAAATGGGTACAAATCAAAGGTGATATTGGTAAGACCCCTTTTGAGCTATGGATTGGTCAAAAGCCTACTGTTAAATACTTCAAGATATTTGGAAGCAGATGTTATATTAAGAGAGATGAAGACATAGGAAAGTTTGATGCTAGGAGTGATGAAGGTATCTTTCTGGGTTATGCTACTAAAAGTAAGGCCTACCGGTGTTACAATAAAAGATTAAAGAAAATGGTTGAAAGTGAAAATGTTAAGGTTGATGAAGACTTTGGTACACTATCCAAAACCTGTGGATTTGACTCTGATGATCAAGATGATAGTACAAACAAAGGAAAGCAAGTTCAAACTACAAATCAAGTGCAAATCAATCTGGTAAATCAAGAAAATGAAGAAGGAGAAACTGGTGAAAGAGTAGAAGAAAGATCAGAAGAGCTTGAAGTTGAAGAAAATCCTAAGAAGACTCTGAGGTATGTAAGATTGAATCATTCAGAAGATCAAATTATAGGTGATAAGAACAAAGGTGTCCAAACCAAGAGAAAGATTGCAGAAGAGTATTGCTTGATTTCAAAGATTGAGCCTACTAGTGTGAATGAAGCATGTAAAGATGAGCATTGGATTGAAGCAATGAAAGAAGAGTTAAAACAGATTGAAAAGAATGATACATGGATTCTTTTTCCCAAACCTAAGGCTAACAATGTCATTGGAACCAAATGGGTCTTTAGAAACAAAATGAATTAGCAAGGTGAAGTGGTTAGAAGCAAAGCAAGACTAGTATGTAAATGATATTCACAAATAGAAGGAATTGATTTTGAAGAGACTTTTGCCCCCATTGCTAGAATTGAAGCTGTAAGATTATTTCTTGCCTATGTTGCTCACAAGAACTACAAAGTTTATTGAAAATGGATGTAAAATCAACTTTTCTAAATGGTGAATTTGAAGAAGAAGTGTATGTTGAGCAACCTGATGGATTCCAGTTGACTGAAAAAGAAGATATGGTGTTTTAGTTGAAGAAAGCATTGAATGGACTCAAGCAAGCCCCTAGAGCATGGTATGCAAGATTGGACAAGTATTTATTGAAGCTTGAATTTAACAAAGGTACTGTTGATAGTAATCTGTATTTCAAGAATGATGATAAAGATTTGATTGTTGAATTCTTTATTGATGATATTATTTTTGGAGGAGATGATTCTTTGTGCATGAAGTTTGCTAATGAGATGCAAAATGAATTTGAGATGTCTATGATTGGAAAAATGAAATTCTTTTTGGGATTGCAAATTACTCAACTAGATTAAGGGATTTTTATATTTAGTCCATGTATGTGAAGGAATTGTTGAAGAAGTTCGGTATGGAAGATTCAAAGCCAGTTGGTACACCCATGGTGACTGAATGCAAGTTACAACAGAAGATGATTCTTTGAAAGAAAATCAAGCAAGATACAAATCAATGATTGGTGGATTGTTGTACTTAACTCAAACTAGGCTTGATATCATGAATGTTGTATGTATTGTTGCAGGATTTCAAGCTAATCCGAAAGAGTCTCATGTGATTATTGTGAAGAGAATTTTTAGATACTTGAAGGGAACTGTTGATCTTGGCCTATGGTATCTTAAACATGATGATCTTAGTTTGAGTTCCTTTATTGATGTTGACTGGGAAGGAGATGTGAATGACATAAAAAGTACTAGTGGTGGAGCATTTTTCTTGGGTAAGAAGTTAATTTCATGGTTAAGCAAGAAGCAGAATGCCATTTCCTTGTCTATTGCAGAGGTTGAATATATTGTTGCTGCTAATAATTGTACTCAAGTCCTGTAAATGAAACAAATGTTGAAGGATATCAGAATTATATATGATAAGCCTATTGCTATATTTTGTGATAACTCAAGTGCTATTAACATTTCCAAGAATCTGGTGCTGCATTAAAAAACAAATCATATATCTATCAAGTTTCACTTTTTGAGGTAGAAGGTAAGTGAAAAGGAAGTCAGATTGGAGTATGTGCCTACGAAGGAGTAGATTACTGATATCTTTACCAAGTTGTTGCCTAAGGATATTTTTGAGTATCTTAGAGGGAAGTTAGGGGTGATTACCCCTCCTAATTAGAACTAAGGATGCATTGCATTTGTAGAACCCCAATCCTAGACCTGTACAAACACAAAAAATAAACATATCATTAGATCAAATGCAAGCGAGAATCAAGATTCCCCATGAAATTCATTTGCAAAGCTCAAATAGGAAAGAAAATGAAGAAAATGAATGAAGAAAGTAATGAAATCTTATTTTAAGATGCAAACTCTCAATCCCATGGGGGAATTGGTGCCAATTTGATGTGGAAATTAGCCCTTTCCCAACTCCTATGCAAGCTTGGTGAATATTTGTGGATGATTGAAGCTCCTTGATGAAATTTTGGCATAACCTAGCTATGAAATGATAAAAATGGAGACTTGGATGAACAATGGATAAACTTGGCTTAGAATTTGCAGATAATGACTTTGCCTTAAGTTTTCTCCCCTAAATCAATAGAAGAGCTTCTTATTTATAGATGCGAATGATGGAGGATTGCAAAACATGAAGGATGTGAGACAAAAGATAAGCCAATGATAAAGTGCCACTTGTCATCATGCCAATGGAAGGAGGATGAGCACATTTTGAAGAATGTGCAAAGAGGGGGAAATTTCAAAATTCAAAAGATGGCTTGAATGATGAGATGAAAGGTGAAGCAAATGCACATGGCTCAAGAAAAAGACATGTAAGAGATTTTAAATACTTTGTTGGAAGGGACAAGTCCTTTTGGGGGGAGATTTCAAATTTGAGGAATATTCCATCTTTGATGCCTTTTTGAATGAAAATAGAGATTTAGTAAATCAATTAAAATGATTTTCATGAGCAAGTTGCAAAATCTAGAGGATTTGATGGATTAAGACTAAGATTAATTAGAATTTCATTAATTTAAAGGAGATTAGCTGTTTTGACCATTTGATTTAGATTTTTGGATTTAAATAAATCAAAATGAGAGGAATAATGATTTTAGACTTAATTAAATAAGATTTGATTTATTTAATTAAAGAGGATGGTGTTAGCTTTCGATCAAATAAAGATTAATTTATTTAATTTAAATGAGTGACTTTAGAGGTTAATTAAATAAAATGAATTATTTAATTAAAAGAGGGACTATAGGGTTAATTAAACAAAGTGATTTATTTAATTGAGAGATGAAACATGATTAATTTAATTAAATAAGGATTATTTAATTAAATGACAAGCAGGGGAGATGATTTAGGATGAGCTAGTGTTAGTAAGATCGAGATCAAGTGTATAGGATCAATCGATATATTTTTAGTGTCTACATTTTGCCCCTCTTTGAAGCAATGTACCTGCTGCATTGGTTCAAAGAATAAACTATCTCAATCAAAATTTAAAAATTCTCTAATTTTTTCAGATGCCCCACTACTACCCCAATGAATGAAGAATTACGCTGGGATACCGCCCCCTCAAGAGATCAAGCGAAAAGGTTCAAGATTAGTTCAACTTGAATGTTTGATGTAGACATATTTGATGATGTAGACAATCATCGACCATGAGTAGCCTCTTGCCTATTTTGATATATTGCACACCTGATACTTGGAAAGAAATGCTAATAAAGATAGAAGAATAAAAAGAGATGATGATAAGAGGATCCAACAAGCCCATGATCTATGAGACATTATTAGAGATGATGAGGATGGTGCAAAGCTTATTAGGAATTGGGATTTTAAAAGGGCTATTTACCTTATGTTTGATAACACACATAGGTATGATGCATCAAGGTATAGACAACCAAGATGGCATTTTACCTAGTGCGATGGAATTTGACTTGAAAAACATATAGGAGTATTCTTGGTCACACCTAACATATGGAAACCTTGTTAGGATGCACCTAACAAAACAAGTATTCACCAAGTTATATTACAAAAACATCCAACAAGCACAATAGACAAAAGATAATGATCAATGCCCCATTCCTTTCTCTCTAAATCATTTTGATTAGACATTATCGAGAGGTCATTGGAATCAGCGCAATAAGATAAATCAAAAAGAAAAGATCAAGTACACAAACAAGTCAATGTTCTTCATACCGCTGGCCAAAGGGATGTGTTTTGATTAGGATAAGAATCCAAAGTGATTTTTCCAAAAGATAATGCCCATTGTAGGAAGGATGCATCTTAGGACATGTTAGTGGATGGTGGAAAGTTGTTTTGTTTAGGAGAAGTATTTGAATTGTTTTTCCAAAGATAATGCCCATTGTAGGAAGGATTCATCCTAGGACATGTTAGTGGATGGTGGCAAGTTGATAGGTTGTTTGAAAGGCTATTGATATAAGGTCGATTAACATGTTTGAAAATGAGTAAGAGTTTTATTTTTCATTTTGAAAGTTTGTTTCTTTGATTTTGATTTTGCATTTGAAGTTTGGTTTTGCTGATTATTGTGGTTGTTTCTATTTGTTTTGCCAAAGGGTGAGTGTGATGATTGATTTATTATGGATGAGATTATTGTGGGTGAAAGAAAAATGAGACAGATGGATTTTTTCAAATATTTGGATGTTTTTTGATGTTTTAAAATGTTTTGAGGCTATTTTTTTGGTATTTTCAAGATTTTACAAATGTTTTGATTTTCAGATTTTCCAATGTTTTTGGTTTTTCTGAGATTTTATGAATGTTTTTGAATTTTGCATTTTTTGAATGTTTTTTGTGTTTTTGTGTCTCGAGGGCTGATAAAATATTATCCTTTCCTACATTTAAGCTTAGAGATGACATAGTTCAGACTCCATGTTTTTGATGTTTTTCTAAATTTTTGAGTGTTTTGGGATTTTTGATATGTTTTGAATGTTTTTTGGATTTTCGCATGATTTTGATGATTTGGATATGGATATGCATGATGATATCAGTGCTTTGTCTTGGGATTTTGTTGAAAACCAAGCTAAGGTTGATTGATCGAATTTATGGATTGATAATGATAACATTATTGAGGATACACAACAATGCAAGGATAGTGTTAAGCAACACGAGGATTAGGATGGATATCCCAAGATGATGAGGGATTGATTGGATTTGATTGATCAGGATTTTGAAGCTTGATTTGGAACAATTTTTTTTTGAATGGTTTGATGTGATATTTAAATTAGATGTGACTGATAGTGATTGTTTGGATTGATGTTCGATAAAAGATAAAGCTTGATAAAGAACATCTTGTTGTCAAAATATGAAATGGGCTAGTGATTTAGATTTTGGTCCATAAAGGCTTTGACCAATTTTATTTTACATTTGCTAATGTTCAGATCACCACATAAGTTGGAAGATATAGATCAAGATTTATTCCCAAAGCAAGATGTGAATATCTGCCCCCGATGTCTAACAATGTACAAAATGCCATGGGTGGATGCTTGGATGGGTGTATGGATGGAGGGATATGGATTATCTTGTGATAAGATAAGGTGTTTGAATAAAGAATTCTCATTTGGATAATTCTTCATGGCTCAGATAACATTGGGTAGGATAGGATCAATAAAAATGACCCATGTCAAGATGTTTATCATAAGCAAGTGTAAAGTGTGCACCAAAGTTTCATCAAGATCAAGATAACTTGGACTACGAATGGTAATGGGTGAAAATGGATTAGATAAATGGTTCATGGATGAATGAATTTATTATGGATAGGATAGATGGAATGTTGGACTCACTATGGATGGGATGCTAGACTCATTATGGATGGGATGTTGGATTTATTATGGATAGGATGTTAGATTTATTATGGATAGGATGTTGGATTTATTATGGATGTGATAAGATGCTTTCACCTGAAGTAGTGCATGCAGATGCTTGATTCTACACATGACACCTATTTTCCAAATTTTCATCATGGTACTTGCCCAAAGCACCACCATAGTGGTTTTCACTAGAGGATGATTTTTATTTTTACTATTTTCAATCCTTTTTCTGATTTTCTTTTTTTTGAATTTTTTATGTTTTTTTTGAAAAAATTTAAGCTCATGTTGAACTTCCTTGTGGTTTTGATGTAAATTATTTTGTCATAATGTGCCATTGATATCCTGACAGAAGAAGTTTCTTTGCTAAGATACATGCACTTGAATACAACTTTTGAGATTCCTAATCTTCTTTGTCAATATCGGGGTTAACTTTGTCTTTGTACGCAAATCGTGATAGAGTTCCTTCTGAATCCTTATGATGAAGGGTTGTTTCCAATATATGGTCAATGTGAGAGTTGGATATCATGTGTGGAGGTGTAGATGGAGTGTGTTAAAGAATAGAAGATGGATTGGTTGACAGCTTGGAACCTTTGACTCTCCAAACTTAGGAAGATGAGTAATCATGGGTGGATACGAAAGTTTGTATGGAATTAGGACCAACTGCTTGATATACTTTGTACATCGCTTTAGAAGCCTAATTTTTCCTTTGTGGACATCTTTGATGGATACTTTTCCCTCTTTTATTTTTCTCCATAGTTTATTTGACTAATGGAGTTTGATAGGGATCATCTTTCTTTGTATTTTTTGGTATCCATATGTATTTGATTTGTCTAATATGCTTCTTTTGCTTTGATAACATTATTTGTGCTTTGATTCAAATCCTTATTTTGACGTTGGTCCTAATTAATGGATGGGGTGATGGGTAGATGAAGATTCATGATGTGGCTAGTTGTAGTATTGGCATCAGTTTCATCATAAGGTTTTTTCATGCTCCCTATGTTGATGTTTGCTTGATACATAGTTTCCCCCAATATGGTGGTAGTAGGACCTTTGTTCCTTGATTCTACCTATTTTGAGATGTCTTGTTCAATAAGCATTCTTTGATAAATAACCACTAAAAATGACGTTATTTCAATTTATTGCTTTACTGACTCTGGAATATCCTATTCTATCTAACTTGTTTCCTTGAGAGGATAATGTTGGATATCTTCATACATGATGCCCTTAGTCTGAATTTGGGATACATCTAATCCTGATGTTGACAACTCATTTTGACAGTAGGAATCAATAACCTGCTTTCTTTTGTGTAATAATGCTAGGCGTAAAGGAATCTTGTTATGAATGAAGATCGTCTACATGTCTATCAATAGAAAACATCTCATGGGTAGATGGAGGAGTATGTTCTATGTGGATGTGATAATCTTGTATAGATAAGAGAGTGTCCATTATATCATTGTAGTAGCTTGGAGATACAAATTCTTGATCTTGAATGATTTCAAAATTGCTTTCGACATGCTTTGGATCAAGTTCTTGACATGGGTCAATTTCAAAGAATGGATTTCTTATAAAGGGTTCTTAGATATCTTCATTAGGCATAGGAAGTGGCTCAAATTTCATGAGGTCAAAGAATGTCCATTTGTCTTGGAAAGGATCATTGCTAGACCTTGGTGAAAGATGTTGATCATGCTTTGGAATGAATTCTTGAGATATGTCCCTTAACTCATTAGGTGATGTAGAGACATTTTCAACATGATCGTTGGTGAATGAGGTAGAAACATCTCCAAGGTGTTCATTGATGGATAGATCTTGATCACTATTTTCAACGATTGTGGGGGAGAGATTGCCAATGTTTTTACTAGTGATTGAATCTTGATCATTGTCCCTAATAGTTATTATTTTTTGATCAATAAGGTCTTGGATGAGATTTTTAAGTTGAATACAATCTGATATTGTATGTCCCTTCATTTTATGGAAATCACAAAGGTGATTTTCATTGTACCATGATAGTTTCACTAAGGGCTCTTAATAATTTTCATAAGTGGGAATTGTGATGAGTTTTTCTTGCACAAACTATTGCATGATTAATTTGATTGGTTTCCCAAGTGGTGTGTATTTTTTTCTGTTACCTTATGAGATTTGACCTTATGGAGATTGATTTTGGACAATGTTCTTATTTGGGATGATGTTTAGATTTGACATGATAGGCTGAAATTGAACATTGTTGTGGTTGGGAATCACAGTGCCTTGATTTAGGTAACTTTGATTTTGCATGGCATTACCTTGACTTGGCTCAATGTGTGGAGTCATTAACACATTGTTTGGACTTTGAATAACATTGGTATGATTTGAAAACATATCCATCCCAAATTTCACCAAGTTTGGATTCAAAATGTTCACATTTGGTACACTTGTACTTGGTATATTCACACTTGGCATGTATAGATTGTTGGAATATGTGCCTCAATCCTTACTGACATGGAACTCCTGAAGGGAAAAGTCGCTGTGACATTGTTCATGTCTGGGCGACTAACTGTTCTAAATCTACTTGACAGGTTTATGTCGCCAAGATAGAGTTGATATCTTCCCGAAAATGACTATCGTTGTGACTCTTTGTGTTCGGTGTGACCTTTTGGTGATCAGTAGAACTCTGGGTGATAGTTGATCTTATCAGGCTATCTCTTGGGCTTCGGTGAGATGTCCCAACGAATGGTGTAAGTCTCACCGATAGCTTGTGGCCATTGGGCTAACACACATGAATCATCGGGGAGAGGTATCATCAAAGAAGATAAGTCTCACTGATGGGAGTATTCTCTTGGTTCATTTGTGGTGACAAAAGACTTCACTAAGAAGGATTAGCAACTTGAATAAGTCATGCCAATAGCCATTGGTGTAGCTCTTGATGCCTGGCGAAATGTCTTGGCAAAGTCAAATGTCTTGCCGACTCGGCAAGACATGGGCGTTCAGTATGTGGTCTCGGCGAAAGACATAAGTCTTGCCGACTAGTGAATGCAGCACTCGGGATGACTAAAGACCTCAGTATAAGGTCTTGGTGAAGATGATAAGTCTCGCCGACTCTCCAATGCTTCGGTGTGACAGGTTGGGCTGATGTAAGGTCTTAGCAAAAGACTTAAGTCTTGCCAACTTGGTAAGACTTGGATGAGCTTGGTATGATGTCTCGGCGAAAGATGAATGTCTTCCCGATTGTCAGGTGCTTTGGTGAAGCTTGAGGAGACTCGATGAGAACTCTTGGAAAAAGGTAAAGTCTTGCCTATGGAAAAGTTGAAATTGATATGTCTTGTGAGCATCAGTAAAACATCTTGCCGATTGTTGGAGACTTAAGCTGATTACTTTGTGGCATTGGGGAGACACTGTTAGTGTCTCACCAATATGACAACAAAGTTTGATTTCCTTTTGACAAAGTGACCATCCTATGTGGCATCCCGCTGGACCAATCAGAGGAAGCAATTTTCAAATGGATGACCGTTGGATTTTTGTAGCAGTTGCAACAATGCAAAAAACTACATTCAAGGAAAAATCTGAAAAGGCATGGAAACTTTCTTCAATGGAGCATTGGCAGATAAGGCTAAACAGAAGACAAAAATTAGAATATGTTAAGATTTAAAGGATCGATTCTGATTTGAAATGATGATGAGTAAGATCGGATTGATGAGAGCATTTATGTAACTAAATGAACAGTGAATGAAGCTATTGTGAACTAATACTAGAGAGTCATATCTCTGATTGTATGTAATTGTTGTTACTGTAATACAAAGAGATTCAACTTGGTGTAGTGGGTTTTTTTTCCTGAAATGGTTTCCCACGTAAATCTATTTTTCATTGTCTTTGATTATCTTCTCTATTTCTACAAATTTTTCATGTGTATTTTAATTGAATTGTAATTAGGAAAAAATAAAAGTACTATATGCTTACTCCTTGTGGTTTTGACGTTAGGAAAGTTGCTTCCGCACCTCTACTTTCCTTACAAGTGGTATCAGAGCTTGGCCAGTTGTGTTGTCCTTATGAGTGGGTTGGTTTTTTTGTGTCAATCCTTTTCCAGTGGGAGTTTTGTAGAGGTCTGATAGTTTAATTACAAATTAAGATGGCAAGCACATCTGAAAGGATGGATATAGAGAAATTCAATGGTAGCAATTTTGAGCTGTGGAAACTCAAAATGGAAGATCTGTTAGTAGACTGAGATCTTTGGACTGTTGTGTCTAGAACAATTCCTCAAGGCATGAAGCAAGAGGATTGGGTCCTTGTAGATAGAAAGTCTAAGGGGCTGATAAGGCTCTGTTTGGTAGAATCTGTTCTTCTGAATGTTCATGAAGAAAAGACTAGCATCTATTTATCAGGGCAAGTCCTTGGTGAACAAGTTGTTCTTGAGGAAGAAGTTGTACTCTTTGAGAATGCAAGAGGGAGGATCTATTTCTAATCACTTAAATGCTTTCAACATGTTGATTGCTCAGTTAACATCTATTGGTGTGAAGATTGAAGATGAATATCTCTGCATGCTACTGCTATGTTCTTTGCTAGATTCTTGGGATCATCTGGTGATGGCTATTGGGAGTACAACATCCACTTTCAAGATGGGAGATGTTGTTGCTTCTTTGTTGTCAGAAGAGAATGAGAAGAAAATCTTCTGAGATGACAAAGGAGGCTCTGGCTGTCAGAGGCAGATCGAAGGAGAAAGGCAAGAAGAAGGACAAGAAATCTAGATCAAAATTAGAAGGGAGACCAAAGTCTCCTGGCAAGAAGTCTAAGGTGAAGTGCTGGAATGATGGGCAACCCGGTCATGTCCGAAAGGATTGCAAGGAGGAGAAAAAGAAGAAGAAGAAGAACTCTTCTAGAAATGATTCTTCTTAGAGTGATGTAGATGCCTTCATTGCAGCCTTGGCTACACAGGCATTAGATGATGTTTGGTTGATTGATTCTAGAGCATCTTTACATATAACATCTCATAGAGATTGGTTCACAAAGTATGAAGAATACAATAGTGGAAAGGTGTACTTGGCAAGTGATTCATCTTTGGAAATTGTTGGTTGTGGAAGAGTTAGAATTCAATTCCTTGATGGAAAAGTGAAGGGAATCAATGATGTGATGCATATACCAGGTCTGGCTCATAATTTACTTTCTGTAAGTAAGTTGAATGATATTGGAGTGCATGTCACGTTCTCTAGAAATGGCTGTAAGATGACTAGAGGCTCTATGGTGCTGGCTAGGGGTGCTCAAATTGGTACCTTGTACAAGTTGGATGCACACGTTGTTCAATGTAATAGTGTCTCTGCAAAGTCACTAAAAGTTGCTCATGGAGAAAAGAAGGAAAATGTTCCTGATGGAGTAAACACCATGGAGGTTAAACTTCTAGCATAAAAGACTATGCTTTGGCATCATAGGCTTGGCCACATTGGTGAAAAAGGTTTAAAAACCTTGAAAAGTAAAAACCTGGTAGAAGGGCTTGAAGATTGTAACCTTGAGTTTGAATTTTGTGAACATTGCATATATGGTAAACAACATCATGTTTCATTTTATTCCAATCCTCACAAATCTTCTGGTTTGCTTGATTATATTCATTCTGATGTGTTTGGTCCAGTGAATGTTCCTTCTCTGTCTAAATCAAGATACTATGTGTCATTTATTGATGATTATTCAAGAAGAACATTTGTATATTTTCTGAAAAGTAAATCAAAAGTGTTCAGTTGGTTTAAAGAATTTAAAAACCTTGTTGAAAATTAGACTGGTAGGAAAATAAAATGCTTAAGGACTAACAATGGCGATGAGTTTTGTTCAAATGAATTCGAAAGGTACTATAAAGATCATGGGATTAAAAGACATAAGACTACACCTTATACTCCACAGCAAAATGGAGTTGCTGAAAGGTTCAATAGGATAGTAATGGAAAGAGCATGAAGTATGCTGAGCAGTGCTGGCTTGGAGGAGAAGTTTTGGGCTAAAGCAGTCTCTACAACATGTTACTTAGTAAATCGTTCTCCTAACTCTACTCTTGTTGAGAAGATGCCTTTAGAAGCATGGTCTGGAAAGAAGCCCTCTTTGAGACATATTCGTGTCTTTGGCTATGAGGCATATGCATATGTGCCATTTGAAAAAAAGATCTAAGTTGGAAAACAAAGCTGTGAAGTGTATTTTTATTGGCTATAGCGCTAGAATAAAAGGATACAAGCTTTGGAATCCTAAGATTGAGAAGGTTTTGTATAGCAGAAGTGTTATCTTTCGTGAGCTAAAATCTTCTACATTGGATCTGCAGTCAGAGAAGAAATCAAAAAATAAAAAGGGTGTAGCAGAAGTTCCTCCGACACCAGATAAAGAGGAATTGAAAAATAAAAATGTACCTGATACTGAGGAGAGCTCCAGTAGCTCTGAAAGTTCTAATGATGATGAAGAACTACCTTAGCCTCAGCCTGTGAGGAGATCAACTCGTGAAAGAAAGAAACTTGATAGGTATGGGTTTTCTTTAATTGAGTCTACTTGTGCTTATGCTTTAATTTCTAGCACTGATGAACCTAGGACTATGAAAGAGGCATTTGAAATGTTTGATTCAAACTCTTGGTTGGAAGCCATGAATGAAGAAATGACATCATTAGACAAGAATGATACCTAGAGTTTGGTGCTATTGCCTAAAGGCAGAAAAGCTATGGGCTACAAATGGGTGTTTAAAAAGAAAATAGGTCTGGACAACAGTGTGGAAAAATATAAAGCAAGGCTAGTTGTGAAAGGTTATTCCCAGGTAGAGGGAATTGATTATGGAGAAATATTTTCTCCTGTAGCTAAGCTGACATCTATTAGATTTATTTTGTCACTTGCAGTAGCGTATGACTTAGAAATTGAACAGATGGATGTGAAGACAACGTTTCTTCATGGTGATCTTGAAGAATAAATTTATATGTCCCAACCAGAGCACTTTGTGGAAAAAGGTAAGGAAAGACTAGTTTGCAAGTTGAAGAAATCTCTGTATGGTTTAAAACAGTCTCCTAGAATGTGGTACCAAAAATTTGACACTTTTGTTTTTTCATTGGGATTTGTAAGATCAAAATGTGATCATTGTGTATATTACAAAGTTGAAAGTGATCAAGTCATTATTGCACTCTATGTTGATGATATGTTGTTCATAGGCAATAGTAAGCTAATGATTTATGATCTTAAGTCTCAGTTGTTTGCAAAGTTTGAAATGAAAGATCTTGGTGTAGCAGGTATATTCTGGGAATGGAAATAACCAGGGACAAGAAGAATAGAAATCTTTGGCTTAGTCAGAGTAAGAATGTCAAGACTGTTCTGGAGAGATTTTGTATGACTGATTGCAAGTAGCTAGTTGTTCCAGTTACATAAGGAACAAAGCTATCTATTGAGGATTTTCCAAAATATCCTACTGAGATGGAGGACATGACCAGTGTACCTTATGCTAGTGCAGTTGGCAGCCTTATGTATGCAATGGTCTGTACAAGGCCAAATATTGCCCAAGCAGTGGGAGTTCTTAGTCGGTTTATGGCTAATCCTGGAAGGACACATTGGGATGCTGTGAAGAGAGTGTTTAGATATCTAAAAGGTACTTTAGAATATGCTTTGTGTTACCATGGGAACTTGGTTGAATCACAGAGGACTCTTAGTATTCTAGGTTATGTGGACTTTGATTGGGCAGGGGACATTGACAACAGAAGATCCACCAGTGGATATGTTTTCATGATGAATGGTGGTGCAGTGAGTTGGATGAGCAAGCGATAGGCTGTAGTCACTTTGTCCACTACAGAGGAAGAATACATGGCAGCTACACATGCCTGTAAAGAAGCAATCTAGTTAAAATGTTTGTGTTCTAACATTGGTTTTGATGGAGGAAAAATTACTATTTACTGTGATAGCCAGAGTGCTATATGTTTGGCAAAGAATCCTACTTTCCATGCCAGGACGAAACATATAGATGTACAGTATCACTTTCTATGAGATATGTTGGAGGATGGGAAGGTCTCTTTGGAGAAAGTGGATACTCTGGAAAATGTTGCAGATGCATTGATGAAGCCTATGAGAGCAGACAAATATAGGTGGTGTGCCAGTTCGATGGGCCTCTTGGCCCATGAATTTTAGTAGTTTGATTATGCCCTGGAGGTGTCAGTAAGATCTTCGTCAAGTGGTAGATTGTTGGAATATGTGCCTCAATCCTTACTGACATGGAACTCCTAAAGGGAAAAGTCATTGTGACATTGTTCATGTCTGGGCGACTAACTGTTCTAAATTTGCTTGACAGGTTCATGTCGCCAAGACAGAGTTGATGTCTTGCCAAAAATGACTATCACTATGACTCTCTGTGTTCGGTGTGACCTTTTGGCAATCGGTAGAACACTGGGAAATAGTTGATCTTATCGGGCTATCTCTTGGGCTTCGGTGAGATTTCCCAGCGAATGGTGTAAGTCTCACCGATAGCTTATGGCTATCGGGCTAACACACATGGATCATCGGGAAGAGGTCTCATTGAAGAAGATAAGTCTCACTGATGGGAGTATTCTCTTGGTTCATTCACGGTGATAAAAGACTTCACTAAGAAGTCTTGGCGACTTGAATAAGTCACGCTGACAGTCATCAGTGTAGCTCTCGGTGCCCGGTGAAACGTCTTGGCAAAGTAAAATTTCTTGCGGACTCGGCAATACATGGGAGTTAGGTATGTGGTCTTGGCAAAAGACATAAGTCTTTCTGACTAGTGAATATGGTGCTCAGGATGACTTAAGACCTCTATATAAGGTCATGGTGAAGATGATAAGTCTTGTCGACTCTCCAATGCTTCGGTGTGACATGTTCGGCTGGTGTAAGGTCTTACCAAAAGACTTAAGTCTTGCCAACTCGGTAAGACTTGGATGAGCTTGGTATGATGTCTTGGTGAAAGATGAATGTCTTGCTGACTGTCAGGTGCTTTGGTGAAGCTTGAGGAGACTCGATGAGAACTCTTGGCAAACGGTAAAGTCTTGCCGACAGAAAAGTTGAAATCGATATGTCTTGTGAGCATCGGTAAAACGTCTTGCCGACTATTGGAGACTTAAGTCGATTACTTTATGGCATCGGGGAGACACTGTTAGTGTCTCACCGATATGCCAACAAAGTTTGATCACCTTTTGACTGTGTGAACATCCTATGTGGCATCCCGCTAGACCAATCAGAGGAAGCGGTTTTCAAACGGATGACGGTTGGATTTTTGCAGTAGTTGCAACACTCGAAAAAACTGCATGCAAGGAAAAATATGAAAAGGCATGGAAACTTTCTTCGATGGAGCATTGGTGGATAAGGATGAACAAAAGACAAAAATTAGAATGTGTTAAGATTTAAAGGATCAATTTTGATTTGAAATGATGATGAGTAAGATCGGATTGATGAGAGCATTTCTGTAACTGAATGAACAGTGAATGAAGCTACTGTGAACTTATACTAGAGAGTTGTATCTCTGATTGTATGTAATTGTTGTTACTGTAATACAAAGAGATTCAGCTTGGTGTGGTGGGTTTTTTCCCGAAAGGGTTTCCCAGGTAAATCTGTTGTTCATTGTCTTTGAGTATCTTCTCTATTTCTGCAAATCTTTCATGTGTATCTTTATTGAATTGTAATTACGAAAAATTAAAAGTATTGTATGCTTACTCCCCTATGGTTTTGACGTTATGAAAGTTGCTTCCACACCTCTGCTTTCCTTAGATGGATTTGGTGGGATGATGTTGTTTTCTTGAAGCCCTGTGCATTGAGTGTTTGGTTGATATATTTGTAACTTTGGACTTTGATTTAAATCTATCATAGGGAAAGGTGTTCCAAAGTTTAGACTGGGCATACTCACATTTGTTGTACCATTGAAGTTTGTAGGAGATAATGATCCCATGTATGGATTGTATAAATGCAAGTTTTGATAATCAATTGGAATTGTAAGACTTTGATAGTTTGGTTGATTTAGACCACTCATGATGAATGAATCAAGTTTATATTCCATGCTCTTCTTGTGTTTTGACCTTGTTGACCCCTAAGGGGTTTAGGACCAATGATGAGATGAAGGATGAAAGGGATGAATGATATTGGTGTTGAAATTTTAAGATCCTTGGAGGAATACTAGACTTTAGGATTTTTTATTTTTCAATTTGATTTGGTTTTTTATTTGGATTTTTGATTTGGAATTGATTTTGATTTGATTTGATATGATAATGAACTCATAAACTCCAAGAGGTTAGTTGTTGTCTTGGAATAAATTTCTCCACAAGGTGATAATTTAACTAGATGCATGAAGAATGATTCATCCACACACACACTTAGTCAAACAAGATGATTTTGATTTGATTTTGAGGATTTTACCCAAAACTCTAGTATGAATGATTTTTCCAATGGTTAAAAATTTGTTTGTGAGATGGGATTTGATTGATGTTTTGAAGGATGGATGAAGGTTGATTTTGATCCTAAATGAACCTAAGAGGGACTTGTTTACAAGACGAAGATAGTGAAGAACGTGATTTTCCCAAAATGTAGTTCAAACCAAAAGACAAATGTTTGCATGAAAACCATATGACCAAAAGATACCAAGCACATGTGTGGGGTCCAATTGTTTCTTATCTTTGCTTAGTGAATTCTTTTTTTACCACAAACACTCTCTTGATTAGCTTTCAAACTGAATGTCTATTTCTCAATTTATTTTCATCCCACAAAGTCCATTATGTGGAAGTCAAGAAAATCAAGGCAGTAGTTCCCTAATGTTGACTTTAGGAAAATAAAATTGAGATATAAATCCAAATACTTAGAAGCCTCTAAGGATGAAATCCCAGGGGAAAGCAATAGCACTTGGATTTTTTCAAAGATATTTGCTTCCTAAAGGGTTTGAAGTTTTTATGACAATGTTGAATGTTTGTTTCCAAATGTTTACGAACAAGCAAAGTGTTATGTATCCAAGAACAAGTACAACCCTATGGCTATTAAATACTGTATTTGTTGAATCTCCACATGGACAAGTCTAGCTAAACTTATTCTTAGTGAATGGTTAGATGCTTGAACCCACTGGATCCCCTGCATGACACTCACTTATATGAGGCAGCCAAGCATCAACACCCATGAAACTACCATGGCATACTTTCCATTTCTACTAAAAATAGTAAAAGTGTGGGGCAGCTTCAGAACGCCCGTTCTTGCATCAACAAATAGATCAAATATTTTGGCCTTTTCTACACAAGGGTTTTAATTCGGACTTTCCGTTCATAGGAATTGATCCATACAGCGAGAGATCATTGTTGTCCTTCTCATTGGAACCAACCGCATGATATTGTCCTTTGTTCTAGTATCCACACTTATACACCGGCTAGAAATACACTTGGATTTATTGTCTTACCGGTTGGGTCATTCCCTTGGGTGATTACTTTTTCCCACAAGGCAAGCCCTCTAAGATAAAAAAAAATGAGTGAGCAATACCCGTAACTCGATCAATATTTGTTGCAACACAAAGAGAGAGGATGTATGCAATACCCTCCACTCACACTTGCAAGATGTTTTGTTCAATTTTAATCCCAAAATGAAATGTGGAGGCAATTACTTTACCCAACTTAAGATCACCAAAAGGTCTTTTTATTCTCAAGATCATCATGAGACGTGAGAGATGCGCTTACGTCCTTTCGATGGTATTACTTTGAGCAAGCAATTACAAAACAAAGAAGCACTTGTTCATTTTAAACTCACAAAGAAATAATGACTTCTTTTTAAGCACCAAAGGAAATGTGGAGATTTTCCTTGTTCAATTGTTAATCCTCAAACCAAATCTAGTGAGTTTGTTCTAAAGTTATTTTTAATCCCTTTGTAGCAAAAATTGAAATGTTCTTTTTAGAGCCCAAAGGAAATTTAGTAGGTCCTAAGCACATGAAAGATAATAATTTTTCAAGAGAAATTGTGAATTCTCTAAGAGTGTTAAACAAACACTAACGTGTTAAAAAACACTTAGTATCATGAGATAATGATGTCATTATGAGACCTCTAGTAGATTTCCTTTCTTCATCTTGAATAAACCAACCTACCAAGAAACTAGTTAGAACTACAAAATAGAGGTCAGGAAATCAATAAATAACCCAAATGATTAGAATTAAAGAAACACATGTCATAAAAACTGAGATTTCACTTTTTCCTTTACTCCAATGATGGAACCTGCACGTGCAGTGCAATTTGAAATACCTAGTGGTGCTATATGGCATCACTTGTTAGTCAGTGTTGTTCTACAACAAAGACAAAGAGTGTGAATGTGTCGCTCTTTTGCACAGTGGTGTAGTTTGGAATTTAAAAATTCTAGTGCGTGTAAATAGAACTAGCAGTGTAGTTAAAAAAAATTAATTTTGGGTGGGAACACTAGAGTGTCATAGTTTGAAATTTGAAGTGGTGCTATATGGTGACATTGGTGGGGTGGTGGTTCTGAATAGCGATGCTAGTCTGCTAGTGGTGCACTTTCCAATAAACCCCAAAAAAAAACAAAAAGCACATAATTTTTGATAAAAAATGTGATTAGAAAATGAGATCTACCCTCCTAGTGCCAAATGTAGAACCCCAATCCTAGACTTGCACAAACACAACAAACAAACATATCATTAGATCAAATACAAGTGTGAATCAAGATTCCTCATGAAATTCATTTGCAAAGCTCAATTAGGAAAGAAAATAAAGAAAATGAACCAAGAAAGAAATGAAATCCTATTTTAAGATGCAAACTCTCAATCCCATGGGGGAATTAGTGCCAATTTGATGTGGAAATTGGCCCTTTCCCAAAGCCTATGCAAGCTTGATGAATATTTATGGATGTTTGAAGCTCCTTGATGAAATTTTGGCATAACCTAGCTATGAAATGATAAAAATGGAGACTTGGATGAACAATGAATAAACTTGGCTTCGAATTTGTAGATAATGACTTTTCCTTAAGTTTTCTCCCCTAAATCAATAGAAGAGCTTCTTATTTATATAGATGTGAAAGATGGAGGATTGCAAAACATGAAGGATGTGGGACAAAAGATAAGCCAATGATAAAGCGCCACTTGTCATCATGTCAATGGAAGGAGGATGAGCACATTTTGAAGAATGTGCAAAGAGGGGGAAATTTCAAAATTTAAAAGATGGCTTGAAGGATGAGATGAAAGGTGAAGCAAGTGCACATGGCTCAAGAAAAGGACATGTAAGAGATTTTAAATGCTTTTTTGGAAGGAACAAGTCCTTTTGGGGGTAGATTTCAAATTTGAGGAATATTCCATCTTTGATGCCTTTTTGAATGAAAATAGAGATTTAATAAATCAATTAAAATGATTTTCATGAGCAAGTTGCAAAATCTAGAGGATTTGATGGATTAAGATTAAGATTAATTTGGATTTGATTAATTTAAAGGAGATTAGCTGATTTGACCATTTGATTTAGATTTTTGAATTTAAATAAATCAAAATGAGAGGAATAATGATTTTAGACTTAAATAAGATTTGATTTATTTAATTAAAGAGGATGGTGTTAGCTTTAAATAAAATAAAGATTGATTTATTTAATTTAAATGAGATGACTTTAGAGATTAATTAAATAAAATGAATTTTTTAATTAAAAGAGGGACTATAGGATTAATTAAACAAAGTGATTTATTTAATTAATAGAAGATGATGACTTAATCAGATAAAAAATGATTTATTTAATTAAGAGATAAAATGTGATGAATTTAATTAAATAAGGATTATTTAATTAAATGACAAGTAGGGGAGATGATTCAGGACAAACTAGTGTTAGTAAGATCATGATCAAGCATATAGGATCAATCGATATATTTTTAGTGTCCACAACATTGCATCAGTCTGTGCATTTCATAGTCATATCTTGTCTCAAATTGTTGTGGTGGCTGCTACTCAGGGGGAGTAGTCAAATGTTAAGAAATTCAGATATGTGGTTCAAAGCTTAGAGAACTTTGTCATTGATGTCAAAGGGGGAGAAGAGTCATGTGAAAAACTAGTGATTATTTGAGGAGAAGAGCCTTATGGGGAGAAAGAATATGCAAAAATGTTGAGGAGAAGATGAGTCAAAACCTAAGCAGGAGTTAGTTGCGTTGATGGTGTTTTTCACATCATGTGTTGCCATCAATGCCAAAAGGGGAGTTTTTTGGATGTTGTGGTTGTGTTGATGATATTTGGTTGTCATTGATGTTAACACTATTAGTAGAAATGTATTTGAAGCTGTATATGTCAAGGATATTGAGAAAATTGTAATAAATGAGTTTCAAGTTGTTAGTAGTGAAGTGAAGTTCAGTACAGTGGTTATTTCTGCAAATTGTTGATCAAAGGTTGTGGACTAAAGGGTTTTTTTTTAGTGTATCTAGTTTATCCATGTTGAGTTTCAAAGATCCACATGAAGATTTGATCGAGTTATGAAGATTTCTATTTAGATAGTTTTTTTGTTTCTTCAGTTGGTGTTCCTGATTGAAGATGATGCTATTAGTTTAGTTGTTGTTGATGCCTTGTGATTCATGATACTTATGGATGTTTCTAGATCGTGCTCTATCTTTGTTGCATGTCTGCATTGATCATTGTGATTGTGGTTGGCAATTTTCTCTTGTGTGTTCATGTTTTTCTTGTTCTTGGCCGACATAGTGTTTGTAGCATGTTGTGGATCTTCGAGGAGAAATTAATTGAAGTGTCTTCATGTTGGAGATGTTGATTTGGGTCCTCACTAAGTTCTGGTTGACCTTGGTTGATTCGCATTAATAATATTTAATGTTTTGGGCTGAAAGTTTATATTCATTTTATTATTTCTTTGTGGCTGACTTGTAGCAATGAAATTTCATGTTGAGGATATATAAGAGCAATTTTTTATTCAAATTTCAATGTGAAAAAGGTGTACTTCTATGTGTGTGCACAAATAATGTTCTAAATCATTTGAAGGTAGAGAAGAGTGTGAAGAAGAGTCAAGAAGAGTCAAGAATAGTGAAGAAGTATTCATGTGGTTAATTGGAACTGTAATCAAGCATTAGCAGATGCTATTTTCTCAGTTCAAAATCTAGATGGCTTTAATCTGAATCTCTTTGTAAGAAAATGTGCCTTCCTTTGTAATTGAGTAGTGAGATCTAGACAGTGTGCCTGAATGCATGTGAATTCCCCATATTCCATTTTCATTATACTTTTAACAAGGTATAATCTTGTGGACTGACCTCCACCGTGGTTTTTCCCCTAACAGGGTTTCCATGTAAAAAAATCTTGGTGTTATGTGTGTTTCTAATGTGTTGATGATTTATGTTTTCATGGTTAATAATCAAATTAGAGAATAATGTTAATAAGTTGAATAAGGATTTGAATTTCTATGACAACTGATTCACCCCCTCTCAGTTGTATGCCCTTGTATTTCCAATAGGATGTACATTTGGAGGATTGAATAACAAAGATTCACTATTTTCTGCATTTTTCTACATTGAATTTTGTTGCTACAACAACTCAAGTACATTTTGGTACAGCCTAGAAGTGCTCATTTGTGCATTGGAATTGATGGAGGAGTGAACTACCTTTCATTTTCATCTTTTCTCATTTCATTTCATCAAGATTTGAGAGAGTTATTCTGTCTTTTCTGAAAACGGGTTGGAAACCCTGGCTTTGAGGATTTGAGAGAAAAAATAATCATTTGTGACTCATTCCATTGATGGAAATGATTAATAATTGGTGGAATGGGTGTAGGTAGGTTTTATTTTATGTTTTTGAAGTTGGCAAGCGTAGGGATGAGGATTTGGGTAAATTTGGTTGATGCCCTAGTTGGTTTACTTCATGTTTTTAAGCAAAAGTGATGCATAGAAGTAGGGTTTGTTGGACTCAGGGAACATTGAGGGGGGGGTGAATCGGTGTTTAACAATATTCAAACAATTAATTTTGATCATAAACTATTTGCAACACATAAGCAAAAATAAAGATGCAAGAACATGAGAAAGATAATCAAAGCACCACAACACAAATATTTTTACGTGGAAACACTGTTAGGGGAAAAAACATAGTGGATATTAATCCACAATTTATACTTTGTTAAAACTATGAACAAAAGGGAATGAACTTGCATTCAGGCACACTACCTAGAGCTCACTGCTCAAAATAAAGAAGGCTCACTGCCTTACAAAGAGTTTGTGATTACAAAAAAAATGAATTGAGAAGATAGCATCTACAAATGCCTAGATTCAATTCCAATGAAGTACATAAAATAGATTCTCGACCTTATGTCCAATTCGCACTTTTGCATTGCTTTGCTCTGCTCTGCTACAAAAACCCTTTTACTACACAAGCAAAAATTCACTCAACATTTCTTCTAATGTAAGCTCATACAACTACTCTAAACTTTTTTACACACACAACTTCTTACAAAATCATACACAATTACAAAAATGAGTTACCGATCTTATATATATATCTACTAACATAGATTTCATCGCTTCAAGTCAGCTTCTACAAAACATGAAATATTCTCCAATAGTAAGGTCAAATCATGAGCAATCTTTAATGCGCACCAACACAAGTCGGTTAAGACATAGCTGGGACCCAAATCAAAATTCCCAACAAAAGAAATATTAAAACTACTCCTTATACATCCACGACACACTATATACACCAGGTCGACCATAATGAGAAAATAAAAAGAAAATTATTCTACTGAATCTCTTAACTCGTACACCGACTAATGCAGCACCATAAAACTTACCAATATGGTAACATACATGCTCAAAAAAATTTCTTGGGGGTCCACAAGACAAAATGATGATCTAGTGAAGCATACAAATTGTCTATCTAACCAGATACCATGTTCTTCATGCTTTCTGCCAGTAACACACTGACTTCTACATTTCCTGCCGGTATAAGAAGATCCTAATCTACGGACCAAGATAATGACTTTAGTTGTCATCAATGACAACACTAGAATCCATAAAAAATCCTCCCAAGCCATATACCAACAATCTCCCCCTTTGGCATTGATGGCAACACTTGGTGAAAAATGACTAAGTGTCGGAACCAAAAGTCAAAACTTCAAAACTCATAAAAACATTGCTCCCCCTTTGGATGTAAAGGAATTTTTCCCTACATTCTCCCCCCCTTTGACATCAATGACAAAAAAAAAAAATTCTCTCCCTCCTATTGCATTCTCTCCCCCTTTGTTGATGCAAAAATTGATCAAAATTTGAAGAATTGCAACTGCCACTCAAATCAAAAGATTATTTTATACTTATCTTTCATCTCCGAAAGAAATTTCTTCCAAGCATCCACTTCAATACCAATAATTGTTATCAAAATGTTATTTTTTGATGTCCTATTGATAACTAGAATAAGGGATTCAAGAATGATAATGGCTTCCTCTAGCTTTTCCTCTTTCTTCAGAACTTCAATCATTTGCTCCATTCTGCATTCACTTTGATCCTTCACTTTCTAGAAATTATCCATAAGAGTGTTTCTGGAAAAGTGAACCTTTGCATGCTCAACATGTAACTCATGGATTTTCTTCTTAACTACTCAATCCTGATCCTGAAACATAGTGTAATCCTGACCAATTCTGATCAACTCATTCTCAATTTTCTCCAACTTTTCCTTGTATTTACCAACCACATGAGGCTACCTAGGACAATAATTGTAGACCTTATTCATTGAGTCAATGAATTTCCTTAACACATTCATTTTCTTTTTCAATTGGCAAGAGACAGCCTAAACTACTCCTTCAGATGTAAGATTATTTATTCTTCTTTCCTGTCTTGAGGCACAAAGGCCATAGAATCCCTAATGCATTCAATTAATTATTCTAGAAGTACATTCTACAAACTCTCCAATTCAATGTTATTTTCTACAAAGTATCTGCCTATAGTGTCCTCAATGAAGTCCTATTCATATGATGGTCCATTAATCCATATGACACCTACCTTTTACATTCCATCTTCTTCTTGAACAATTTTTAGTATTTTTTCTTTGAACAAAGCACCTTCTTCATCACTTTCTTTTGATATTATCACATCTAGTTCAACTAGTTTTGGTTCATCTCTTGGTGTGTATTCATCATAATCTTCATTGATTATATCCACAACCATCTGCTCTTTACCTTTTCCCTCAACTTTTGTTGACTTAGGTGCTAGAGGAGTGTCATCAACTAACTCTCTTGCTCTTTTCTACTTTTTCTTTGCCTTACTGGAAGAAGATCCAACTTCAACTGCTTTTACCGGGAGTGGAAGACCACCTACTTCAAACTTTCCTAACAACTTTCTAAAGAAGTTTTCATAAACTTGTTCACCATTTTCAAGAGTGTTGAAATGCTCAAAATTTTTCTTACAAATTGGTATATTTTCCTTCCATACCACATTGTCAATCTGAGGTAAACAATTCAGAAAATACAAGTACATAATGCATATGACTAGGGTACCAAACTTGAAAGAGTAATCTATATCCTTCATCAATTGCACATTTTCCATCAATTGATCCTTTAGCAATCCACACAAATCAAAGTCTTTGTCTTCCATGATCATTTTGTGCACAATGTAGACTGTGCCTTCAGAGGTTGCTCCTTCTCTATTTCTAAAGAAAATTTTGTATGAAATTCCATATGCAATGTACCTTTTCAATGCATCTTTGATTGTTGTAATTACCAGATCCCTCTGATCTCCTTTTACATTGGTTAGGGCTTTGAATTCAACATACTGAATCGACTTCTTTTTTGGGACATCTCCAATATTGCATAATCTTGTTAGATTTTTGATTATATCCTTTGAAATTTGATAGGTTTTATCCAAAGTAAGGATATCATCATCCAATCTGTTCAAGATAAACTGAACCACTTCCATGTTGACGAAATAGGGAAACTCATTCTAGATGTCCAAATTCTTATGTTTCGCACCTTCAAGCCACTTCAATTCACCGGCTGGCAACAAATTTTTTACATCCCTGACCTTCCAACTACTATATTCATCCAAAGTCATTGTTCCTTTGTTTTGCTTCATTTCTGTATCGAGTAGGGTTTTTCTATGGAGCACAAGATTAGGAATTCAACAAGTGATCAGAAATACCTAGTGAATTCACTGCCAAATTTTCTTTACTTCTTTGAGATTTCACTGCAAAAGATCTCCTTTTGATCTTCTTTGATGCAAGGTGATAAATGAGGGTTCCAAATACCCTTTTATAACTTTGTACACCTAACCTTTTTGTTGCATTAAATGCCTTTCCCTAGGAGTTCTAGTTATTCTGCACTCTCAAATAACAAGAGAAGAATTCAATTGTGTACCTTCCAGATTTCATCCTACTAAACAAATGATCACTAATACATTTGAAGATGAGTAACACAATTGCTGACAACTTCCTACATTTTGGTACCAACTACACACAGGGGGACAAAATATTTTCTTGAAAAATTCCCCCTAGGCCAATGGCCTGAGATCAATTTTTAGAGGGATTACCGGAGGCAGCTTCCAGTATAGTCTTATTATCTCCATCAGATCCACTCTTCTTTACCCATGTTTTCTTCATCTGATCTCTTATCTCTTCCATAGAGACTTTTCCTTTTCCTTTATCATCTTTCTATAAGTTTGTTCCTTGATATAATAGACCTCTTCTATCCATGTTTTTGTTCCTACAAAATCTTTCAATGTGACAAAATCTATTGCAATTGTAACACACAGGATTTCTTTGTCTAGACCATTCATTCCATTGGGTTCCCTTTGATCTACATTGATTAGCGACATGCCCAAATTTTCCATAGGTGTAGAATTTAATATTCCTTGTACTGACAGACATACTTCTACATTCTAATGACTTATGACCTAACTTTTTGCAATTAAAACATTGACTAGAAAATGATGGACTGTTAGAATTTATCTTACTTCTACATGGAGAATCCATATGTCCAAATTTATTACAAACAAAGCAATAACCATTAAACTTCTGAGCATTGGGTTGCCTTACTAGATATCTTCTGCCTTTGTTCTTCTGAGTTTTCTTTTCAGAGTCCTTTTGTTTAGATCTAGAGCTTTCTCCTTTCTCATAGCCAAGACCTCTCTTCTCATTTGCATTATTTTGTCCTTTAGTCAGCTCATCAAGCTTAGCAGAACTAATCTTGAACTTCTCCTTAAACTAATTTTCAGTTGCAAGCTCATCTCTAAGAATAACTATATGTCTTTCAAGCTCTTTTTCATTGTTTCTGGATTGTTGCAGTTCAATCTCCAGCTGAATAAATCCACTGTTAACTCAACTGCATTCCTTGAATTTTTCCTTTAAGGACTGGGCCAGATTCTCCCCAGTCTTCTTTCTTTCTTCAATTTCCTTAGTTAGCTTCATCGCCACAAATTCCATTTCAAGCTTCAAAGTAGCATTGTCTCTAACAAGTTTTTCACATTCTTCAATTATCTCTTTCAGGGTCTAATTTAGGTGAACATCTTCTGAACTCTTATTCTCGTTTTGCTTTAGAAAATCACAAAGTTCCTTCCTCTTTTCTCTTGACTCATTGATTTTTTCCTTCAATGATTGAATGAATTTCTCAACATCCACAAGATTTTCTTTTAATTCCATGACTTCTACTTTAGACTGATCAAGATCATCAAGTGCCACCATAAGCTATTGTTGAATACCGCCAGAGTCCATTGTAATTCATGATCCACCTCAAGCTATTAAAATTTTGAAGAGAAACTTGCTCTAATACCAATTTTTGGACTTAGGGAACATTGATAGGGGGGATGAATTAGTGTTCAACAATATTCAAACAATTAATTATGTTCATAAACTATTTGCAACACATAAACAAAATTAAAGATGCAAGAACATGAGCAAGATAATCAAATCACCATAACACCAATATTTTTGTGTGGAAACCCTGTTAGGGAAAAACCATAGTGGAGATTAATCCACAATTTATACTTTGTTAAAAGTATGAACAAAAGGGAATGCACTTGCATTCAGGTACATTGTCTAGAGCTCATTGCTCAAAATAAAGAAGGCTCACTACCTTACAAAGAGTTTGTGATTACAAAAAAAATGAACTAAGAAGATAGCATCTACAAATGCTTGGATTCAGTTCTGGTGAAGCACATTAAACAAATTTTGGACCTTCTATCCAATTCGCACTTATGCACTGCTCTACTACAATAGCCCTTTTACTGCACAAGCAAAAATTTACTCAACAGATCTTCTGATGTACACTCATAAAAATTCTCTAATTTTTTTTGCACACACACCTTCTTACAACATCATACACACTTACAAAAATGAGTTACCAATCATATATATATCCGCTAACATAGATTTCATCACTTCAAGTCGGCTTCAACAAAAAATGAAATATTCTCCAATAGTTGGCTCAAATCATGATCAATATTTCATACACACCCACACAAGTCAGCTAAGACATAGCTAGGACCCAAGTCAAAATTCCCAACACAAGAAATATTAAAAAACTACTTATACATTTGTGAAACGCTATATACACTAGGTCGGCCATAATGAGAAAATAAAAAGAAAATTATTCTACCAAATCTCTTAACTCATACACCGACTAATGCAACACCATAAAACTTACCAATAAGGTAACATACATGCTCAACAAACTTTCCTGGGGGTCCGCAAGAAAAAATGATGATCTGGTGAAGCATGCAAATCGACTATCATACCAGATACCTTGTTCTTCATGCTTTCTATCAGTAACACACTAACTTCTACATTTCCTGCCAGTATAAGAAAATCCTAATCTATGGACAAAGATAATGACTTCAGTTTCCATCAATGACAACACTAGAAGCCATAAACAATCTTCCCAAGCCATATGCCAATAGGGTTTTGTAGAAGAGTTAATTAGAGACCATTCTAGGGGATGGAGATTGCATGTGCAAAGCTAATTTGACATGTCTAATGTTTTGGAATGGAGATTTGAGATTTGGAGTGTGTAAAACCAAAAAGTGCCATGTTGAGGGAGCCTAATTAGGCCTATTTCAAGGCGTAGTAGCAATTTTTTGGCCCATGATGTTTAAGAAATATTTTTCTAAGCCTATGGGATCACGTTAGGCCCCTCCACAATAACCTCTCTCATTTTTTGTTATCTTAGATTCATTTTCTTATGGTGTCCTATTTTCACTTGATGGAAAAAGTGTCAAATGCAAGTAGTGTAAAGTTGCAAAGTGGTGCAATTTTCATTTTGCAAATTGTGTGACCAAATGAACTATTCCAATGCATCTAGATAGGTAAATTTTTTCTAGGTATGGTCCTCTTTCACACCCAAACATACAAAATCACTTTGAGCTACATTCAACTAGCTCGATCCCTTAAGGGTCCAAAGTGAAAAAGGGTAGCAATCTTTGACGGGCTATTACTCAGAAAACACGATACTTACAAACTCTTCGTCTAAGCCTACAGGTTCATGTTAGGACTCTCTACAATAACCTATCTCAGTTTTTGTTATCTTAGAGTCGTTTTCCCATGGTGTCTAGTTTTCACTTGATGGAAAAAGTGTCAAATGCAAGTAGTGTAAAGTTGCAAAGTGGTGCAAATTTCGTTTTGCAACTCGTGTGACGAAACAAACTGCTCCAATGCATCCCGATATGTACACGTATGCTAGGGATGGTCATCTTTCACACCCAAACACACAAAATCACTCTGATCTATTTTCAATCAGCTTGATCCCTTATGATGGCATCCTAAACAATCGAAAAGAGAAATACACACACAAGGTTGAGAAGTCTAAGTTTTCCACACAAAAAGCATATGATCATCGTCAAGTATAGCAAGTGCAAGATTTTTTTGAATTATCCTCCAAGTTCCCCTTACAACAATATACAACTAATTGTAAATGCGTACAATGGTGGAACTTGGAAACATTTTATTTTTCCTCAATTAACAACTTTCGTTGTGAAGCATTTTGTAATTTTCATTTGAAATGGTTTGCTATGCTTGAAAATTGGAGTCTAAGAGAAACAAGTGATGATCACATGTACATTTATTATTTGGTGTGATAAATAAAGTTTCCATTGTTGAGTCCATTTATTATTTGTATTATAAATTATAAGTTGTTTTCTCCCAAGTCCATTTCCTATACAAGAAATAATATTGCAAAAATTTGACATATACATATTTCAATGTGTTTATATGGTGATGGATCAAGAACATAACAATTCATTATGCACTATGAGGATTATGCTATCAAAATGTTTAAAGACTATTCAAGATAAATGTTTGTATGATAATGTGTCAAAAAGCTAACTACTCATCATCTACTATGAATATTATGTTTTGTAAGAGTTGTGAAGATTATGTATCCTTTGATTAATTGAGTTGTTCCAATCAAAAGATTAAATATATTGGAATCTTTTTATGAAACATTTCATGGAATACCAATTGAAAACATTTTTTGTACTTTTAGATAAATAATTTCAGGGAACTCTTTGGATTAAACTGAATTGAGATATGTAAGAACAAGGGAGCATTAGGAAATACATTGCTCAAGGATCTTAAATAAGCCTTCTCTCTCGTTGCAATTTTGGGTGAATTATTACTTTCAAAGTATAGGGAATGCTTTTCCTATTTTCTACTTGGTAGTTTCCATTCTAGAAGGCTCATCTATTGATATATTTTATACTCATTCTTAATCAATTATCGAGTTAATAATTAGTGCATTTATTTATAGTTAATCTTTTCTTTTCAATTTGTGCAATTTTGGAATTTGTAACTCTACTACTATTCTTGGAAATATTGAAGTTGTTTAGCATCAATCAGTTAATATTCAAGACAAAACATGAAGGACAACAATGATCAATGCTAGGGTGAAACAATTAATAAGAATGCATGTGAATAAGTCAAGCATGTACATGTGAATAAGGGATGCACAAGTACTCAAAAACATGTAAGCCTTGAAGTATACACATGAATACATAATATACACAAATTAATACAAAGTATATGCATGAATACAAGGTATATACATGAAAACACATAAGTCGCAAAGTATACATTGGAATACATGTAAGTCACAAAGTATACATGTAAGTTGTAAAGTATACACTTGAATACATGTAACTCATATCTATTGAACCATGAATTTATAATGCAAATATGGACACCATTGATAAAAAAAAATTCTATTAACCAAATATCCATGTAGGAATACATCAATATATGTCAATATAAGTATAAAATATAGGTACAAAATAGCCATATAGGCTTACAAGAATGCCATATAGGCATACAACAAAGGGTTCTGGAATCAAAAGTCATCACTCTCCATGCTCTCAAAATAAACTCTTTCCCTTTGCTTGTCGATCGGATGGTGATATGTTTGTCACTCATTTATGCTGCAGTCGAGGAGTGCTCCTGGTGCTCCTCCTAGGGTTTAGTTCTTGGTCAAGTCTTAACTGTTACAATAAGAATTAAAAACATTAATATATAGAAATTACATTATAAAAAATGATATATTTAATAAACTAATCACTTACCACCATCTGATGATCATTCTCCATGAGGGAAATATTCAAATGCCCATGCTAAGGCACGCTGAAGCCCTGTATAAACCATCCAAATAGAAATTAAACTATGAATCAATAATGGTTTAATTTTTCACTAACATCTATATTAATGAATGTAAATTGAAATTTAGTAATTCTCCTCATACATCCCTTGTTAGAGCCATCGAGGAGTGTATAGTAGATGAAACAAAGATCTCCATTTCCCTTTGAACATTCAAAGGTGTATCCACTTGCAACATCTGAAACTAAAAAAACAAATTATTCAATCACGAAAACTACAATAGTGATCAATGTCATGGCTTATAATGTATGAGATAATGAACAAAATTTTGAGTACTTATTAAACTATATATTTTTGACTATCATGCTTACTATTTTCCCTATCCATATCTTGTTCGAAAGTGTTGTGCCTACAGAACACATGCCCCATTCAGAATGAGGACCCTCTCTTTTCACTTTGCTAGGTCGCTTTTATCATTGCCTCATTTTGCATGCCCCCTATTTTTGAGTCCTAAGTGGTCAAGGAGTCTTAGAAGAATCATCCCAAGTTGACCAATTTTTTCCACCCTCAAATTTTCTAAACCTTTGGCCTATGTGGGGCTCCCCTGGCAGTTGGCCTTCAAACTTTAAAACTAATGTCCTCCGGGCAATGTAGGTTTTCCCTTGCAAGCTGCCCTATATGGGATTCCCTTGCATCTTTGTTGTTACTAATGGCCAACCCTCAACGTCTGTCCAATTAGAAAACCTCGCTACTTTCGACGTCGCCCCTCTCAAAAGGCATGTCCACTAACTTTAGTCATCGTTGTACCCACATTAATGGTGGGAATTAAATGCTATAAAATTTATAAATAGGCATTTTGAAATGTCATTTTCACCGTCAAGAATTTTAGGAAGTTTGTAAGAGCCGCTCACCATCGCCGACTTCACACCCGCAAATCTCCTTTGCCACTTCAAAGTCTCAACATTCACAACCTCTTCAATCTCATCAAGTTCTTTAGGTTGGTTTTTTGCTACTGAGTTACATTTTGAGTTTTCTTTAATTTTCACAAAAGTTGCTAAATTTTGGTGAAAGAAAACTTGAAAACTAGTTAGAACACCCCCTGGTGAGGAAAACCCACAAGTTAGAATTTTGAAACCCTTTGAAAATATACTTACTGGAGGCTTGCGGCCCTTGGACATCTCGTGACCATTCCTGAACCAGGGCGTTCATGCTCTGCAAACCCACGAAGTACCCATTTCCATTGTTGTCCCCTAAAACATCAAACTTCAAACATCAGTCAAAACTGTCCTTGGGCCAGCTCTCATGGGAGGACACCCTTGTCCAGTCATCCATTTCTGGCTTAGCTAATATTTCATGAACCCTAAAAGGAAGGATCCTTCAACCCTCTCAATTTTGAAAGCATGGGCCTCCGTCTGCGGAATGCTCTTTGAGCCCCATCATTCTGAATGGCTATCTGATACCATCCTTCCACCAGGCGGACCCCACCCCAGTGGTCTCTGATAAAACTCAACCATACCAAAATGCCTAAGTCTAGCCCCTTTGTGGACTTCTCCTTGTGGACTTCCATCCACAATCTTCTACCTAGGGATTGTCATCCTAAATGGCCTTAATAACCCGTCCTTCGGCCTGGTGGACCTCGCCTTCATGACCATCATCCGAGCTCAAAACAAAGGTAGCTTATTTGATGTAGACTATCCTTTGCAGTTTTTTGCTCCCCTTTTGCTACCACATTAATGACTACTTAGAACGATGAAACCCTAGGGCCCTTTTGATAGGTGGGTCCCGATTTTTCCATGGAAGTGAACTCCCCTATGCTAAAATTGACCAAGTTTCATCTCTTTTGTGGACCTCTCCTCTCAGCCTTATATCGGCAAGCCAGCATGATGAGTTTTCCATTCCAAATGGCCTCAGACATCCACCTCTCCACCCTATGGAGCCCACACTTGTTACCTCCATCAAAACCAAAAAAATGAAAAAGGACTAAGTGAAAGACTTCATGGGCTGCCCCATGCGGGTAGCCACTTACAGATGGTTGTCCTATCATCACCATGCCAAAATGATCGAGGACTCCCATTAGCCTGCTACGTGAAACCTGACCCTGCTATTTCCCTTTAACTGTCCACCAACGAACAAGTGAGTGATGCCTAAGCTACCTACAGACCCGATGATGTGGGCTTCTTATGGAAAACTTCTGCCCCACCTCCACCATTCCAAATGGCTAACCTCTAGTGCCTTCCCACACCTTTTGGCTCGCCCTTATCCAAACCATGTGGACTTCAACAATACAACAACAAGCATCCCTTGAGTCTATGGGCCCCTCATGGCAAGATGCCAGTTGTGGAACACCACTCTGCCAACATCGTTTCAACGGTGGAGCCTCAAATGGCCAAACCCACTCCTACTCCCATGGTCCTTGAGTCTGCATGCCTAAGTGATGAGCTTAATGTTCCCAAAGCCTCAAAGTAGATTTGACCCACATGCTAAATTAGCTTGATCTACTTAGTGGATCCCACTTCACGACCAAACCTTGATGTGGGTAGAACCTTGTGATCCACTGTGCCCTAATTGTCATCCCTTTTGCAGCTGCTTCCATAATCGCTACTAGCCTAGGGAAATTTGCATCCCAGGGCCTGCATGGCCATAAATTCCTCAAACAAATGGCTAACGATGATCCGAGAGAAATGTTAGGATCCTTGAATGATGAGTTACTTGACCTAACATCATTTTTGCTAGATTTTGGCGAACATTCCTCATGTTTCTATGCTTGAATGTGTTTACTGCTCCTTTTCCTGTAGGATATATGGAACCAACTGTAGGACCTTTAGAGGCAACCATAGAGAAGGAAAAGGGAAAGAAGTTAGCCAAAGCACCAAGGGGAAAAGAAGAAAAGGATCAAATGAAGTACAAGTTCTAAGGAGAGCCCCTCAATTCAAAGGTCACCCACCAACTGGAAAGAGATCTCATATACTAACTTGGGGCATATTGACATTGATGAGTTCAAGCAGAAGTTCATTACCAACCCCACCACAGAGAATGCCAAAAGAAACAAAAGAAGTGGGTTGGCCAAAACTGGCAGTTTCCACCTGCCCTCATTGCTCTTGAACTTGTAATGGCCTACAAAAAGAGAAATATCAAGAAGACACTAAGAGAATAGTAGACAGAGATGGCAACATACTAGCAGATTTCTCCACCAAGTCTATCAAGAAAACCTTGCATATAACAACCTTTGATGAAATGGAATAAGTATCTAAAGAATATTGAGCAAGAAAGGAGAAGCTTATCAGTCAATATTGGCTAAAGGAGAAGAGGGGTTGTGCAAATAAGGTGCCCTAGGAGCTCTTAAGGAGCGAATTTTGTGAAGACTATCATGAATTGGTAACCTTATTGAGCAAGGTCATGGGTCTTCCAACTGTAACCTTTTTCTAGGAGTGGATGCTATATTTTATAGAGGAAATCATCAGGGGAAAGACCCAATTCCATCGGGTAGGAATGATTAGCAACTACCTACATGAAAAATTTGTGGTAGTGAAGAAAACTTCACAATTTTACATGACATCATACATAGTCTATCTACTTACTGACCATGTCCAATACAGAGGTTTTCTTGTAGCTCCCAACCAAACTTCATGAAAGTAATTGAAGGTATATGACAAATATCCACAACTCTAGTACAAGAACTTTAAGAAGGACTATTGTAGAGTTAATGATACCTTCATCGGGTACATCATTAGGTTACTTGGGGGTGACTTTGAAAGGAGATTCACACACAATGCTAATGCCTTCATCCGTAGGTTTGAATTTTTGTTTATTCAATTTCCCAAGTTTACCTACATCTAGGCTGAGGGCTTCTCAAAGAAACCATATAAGTTTCCCCGGTACCCAAATGACTGGTTGATATTACTTGAACTCTCCCGACAGCTGCAACATGCACACACCCTTGGGAGTGACAAGCATAGGGCGAGGATCCCTTATCCCCTCACATTTGGTCAGGGTATGTATGCACTCCCTGCATCTCAATGCGTGGAATACTCTGATAAGGAATTGAGTGAGTACAACTAGGAGTTCCACACTGCCAAGCCACAGATGGATTTGTATGGCAAGCTAAAGAAGGTAGTCAGGATAGAGTGTGCCCATTTGCATAATTTTGAGGACTTTTGGGCCAATTACAGAGATGATAAGGAAGTGCATATGAGGCACTATATGCATGTGACGACGTATGTTTTCAAAACAATAAATTTGTTTCTAGTTCCAGACCAAATTTTTGAAGATGAAAACATAGTGATTGATCCTAGGTATGATGCTATCACCAATCTACCATTGCCACTAATTGATTGGAATGAAGAAGAGGTCAATGAACTCAAAATTATAATGAATCCCATAGAGGTAAGGATGAAACAATGGATTGATGGCTAGATTGCTCAATTAAAGCTTCAAGGAGCTACTCTAACATATGGTGAGCTTGAGGATGAACTTGAGAGTGAAATTGACTATGCCTCTACCACTGTTGCCCCAACTGGAGAGACTTCGTCTCCTCCCACTACACAGTCCAAGAAAAGAAAAGACACGACTGAACATCAGCCCAAAAATAGGGCGTATTCAAGGAAAGCTTTAGAAGGTGAGCCCTCCAAGAAGTCAAAGAAGTCAAGCAGTTTCACAGAGATTCCCACCATACAGGAAGACCCACTCCATGAGGGAGAGGAAGCAGAGGCTGAACAACCAAAGCCCCCACCTGCTGCCTCTACTCTCACTACCACAACCACTATTGTTGCTGTGACTACTATCACTCCTTCATTTGCTTCTTAGTAAATGGTCACCTCTTCCTCGCTAGCAGTGGACATCTCAGTTCACCTTGCCTCCACTTTTCTTGCAACACAAGTTATGGTCATAGATTCCTCATCTACTACGACTTCTCCACTCTCCCCCCCTCCTTGTCTTCATCATCATCCCTCCCACTAGCTATTACAACAAAACTAATGCCTAGCCTCTCACTCCTAGAAGCCTTTTCTCAGCACATGCAAAACATACCAACGAAGTTGTTTGGGGTGTTCATGAATCTAGCAGTACAGGCTACTCTAGCCCAAGTTGTTAGAAAGGAAAGAAAGGGAAGCAACCAAAGAGATGGAAGAAGAAGTAGATGACTATCACGAGAATCCTGAATATCAACATCTATTAATTGATGAAGTGGTACATGAGGAAGAAGAGGAGGAAACACAATCATTTAAAGAAGACGTTGAGGAACTAGGAACAAAGTATATTGTAGAAACCTTCGACCCAGAGTTCGAAGAGGAGTTGGCCCAACAACTCAAGGATGTCAGAGAAGAAGTTGAAGGGCAGCCCTTTGAAGAAAATAAAGAGACAGATGATGAAATGGAGGTAAACAATGGGCCTCCAATAGGGGAGCAAGGTAAGAGTTCTGAACATGATGAAGAAATGCCTCCTTTAGGAGAGCAAGAAGAAAAAGAAAGGGAAGAAAAGGAAGAAGACAATCTTGAAGAAGAGACTGAAGCAAGGAAGAATCCAGAAATAGAGCTTTATGAAGAGCGTGTGCAAGAAGAAGAAGAAGAAGAAGAAGAAGAAGAAGAAGAGAAAACCTCTGAAGGGGAAGATATCCCCAAAGATAATACAACCACTTAATCCACAAGAAAAGAAACAATATTCATTCAAAATTTTGATGAAGAAGAAGAAGAAAAGAAAGAACATAAAATGCCAGGTAGCAAAGAAATGGAAATTCAACATACCTGAGAGGAAGAAGGTGATTATGAATCACCGAAAGGGGAATCCTGGATGCTTGAATGGCTTGAAAAGAAATTAGAGAAGAAAACCTCGACCCTAATGGATCCAAAGGCAAGACTTGAAGCCATCTTGGCTCAAGCACAAATAAGCATGAAGAAGGAGAAGAAACCAAAGGTCAGATCTCATCTAACAATGGATGCATCAGGATCCAAGATGATATAGATAGCTACTCCAGTGATGGGAGAAGAATGGGTTAGCTATAATATCTCCACCATTGATCTGGGGATAGCCACAAGAGAGGAAAAAATTGACCATCTTCAGGGATCTGTTGCCGCCATTTTGCATCAAATGCATAAAGAAAAATCCTCTAAGGAGGAGTTAAAAGTGTAGGTGGTGGATCTGACAGCCTACATTCAACAATGGTCATCGGCTGAAGAGCTACCCACCATGTCATTAGCACCACCCCAACTATTGTCCAAAGAACATATTAGCAAGCTAAAAAGAAGGAAAACTTGGACAAAAGCCACTGAGGAATGGTTCTGGTGGGCTATCTACAATGGCGATATGGGAATAGGGCATGCCATCAGAATGACTAACAAATTTAGGCTTATACAACAACCATTGGAGGAGATGGAGAAAGTATGTCTCTACTACATTGAATTCTATAGAATCACCAACTCAAAGATTGAAGATGTCCTCAAAATACCAGAGAAAGCTTGGGAAAAGGAATTTGGCATCATCAAAGATGTTCATTGGTTAGTTGAGACATAGAAAATGGCCCTTGATCATCGAAATGAGGTGCTAGAAAGAGTGTTGCATGAGGTCGAGTTGGACTTCGAATGGGAAAAAGAGCATTGGAAAGACAGTGAGGATTATATTAAGTTGATGACTGATTAAGAGGTGTCTATCGAAAGACTGGATGCAGAAAAGATTAAAGAATACTTCCATAAAAAGATGGAAGAGGGTGCAATAGACAACTTGTCCCCACTCTTCATGGATTTCACTAACAGGGCATTTGTTCAATGATAAAAAATGGTGAAGGCCACTCCAAAGTGTACAAAGCATGGGGTGGAGGTGGCCAATCATTCTAAGAAACTTCATTTTTAGATTCTCTAGTTTGAGATTGTTCAGAAGGATAGGCTTCAAATTTTAGTGGGAAATTTTTTGGAGTATGCCACCATCAAGAAAAGCGAAGGAAATCCTATCATAGGTGATGAATTCCTCACAGTGTAGCTGTAGCAAAAGGAAATCAACTAGAAGAAAAAAGAGCTATAGTGCTGACCACTAGAGGACAAAATAGGCTAGAGGACAAAAATGAATTTTATGTTGTAAAATATTTGGGGGTAGGTGAAACCCTAAATTGTAGTGAATCTTGGCCACACAATGAGATTGAATCTTGGCCATTCATTTTTCTTTTTGGACACTATAAATAGGGGGCATCTCCTCTCATTTTAAAAGGGAGAGTTGAGTTGTTGTAAAGACATTCTGCTAGAATTCTAATAGAAGTTCATTGATTTTGGTGGATTTTTGAGTTCCAACTTTATGTTTCATCATTCTTCTCCTCCTATTTAGTGAGTTTGAGTAGATTAACTTTACTTTTCTATGTTTTAGCATGCTTTAATAGATTAGTTAATGTTCTTCATTGATGATGAATTATTTTGCTATGTTGATGCCCTCCCTTGTTCATGCTTTTTGTTTTTTATTGATGATAAACTGCAGTGTAAAGCTAGTCTAAACATTGTTTGAATGTTGCACTTAAATTCTATCTTTTGTTCATGCTTTATGGTAAATGAATGGTTAAAATCTGTAGACCTTAGAAGATTACACTAGTTCTATAAGACTATGAGGTGATCTAGTTAAGTGGGACTTAGATTTAGGAAGGTTGTCCACTGTAGCATCCTCCATTGTCACTGCTCATTAGTAGTTTTAGGTCTAGGAACTTAATCACTTCCCTACCATTTTTGGCCTTTCTTTAATAGTGATTTTAGATAAAGTTCATTGCATATTGTAAATCCAAATCTAAAGATCAAAATGGAGTTTGAGATTGTTGTCCTGAACTTACAGCACTAGAACAACACTTCAAAAAAAATCATAAAACCCATTCAAAGAGCCAATTCCCTCCAAATTAACTCATGTAAGGCTAGCTTGTGATTACTAGCAAGATCATATTAAACCAACTGAATTATTCCTAGCATGTCATGACCTGACACTCAAGAGACCTTGGGGTAATTTTCAACAACTTGTTGTTGGAGATTGCCTTTCAATAGAGGTAGCGCATTCATGTGCTACCTATGTTGAGAAGGTGCAAAAACACCCATCAACAAAAAGCATGTGTTTTTAGGCTTTTTCCCATTGCAGCAAGTTGGCAAACCATTTGATAAAATTATTTTGTAGACATGTATGATAATTATGGTGGCATAGAGAAGGAAATGAACTATTTGAAAAAATTCCTCAAAGAAATGGGGTCTCATGGTGATGGAATGCCATTACAAAATAATGTGTCATGGCATTCCATCACCATAAGACTACATTTCTTTGATGCATTTTTTCAAACAGTTCATTGCCTTCTTTATGGTATTATGTTGGGATGGAGTGGATGGTATAGTGTGGCCTTGGTTATGAGATTAAGGGAAATCATAACATGAAGAGGGAGGAGTGGGGACATGAACAAGTGGAATAAAAGGTGGAAGGTTCAATGTATTGATAAATTGAGGATGATGACCTTGAAAAGAATTTGGAGGGGAATTTTGGCTAGTGGGTTGGTTTCTATTCTTCAAGCAGTGAGCTGTTCGAAAAAATGCCTTAAAGAAATGTGGTCTCATGGTGATGGAATGGCATTCCATCACCATGAGACCATATTTATTCAAGGAATTTTTTCATAGTAATCACTGCCTTAACTATGATATTGCTTACTATTATGCTTTGATAAAAAAAATTCCAAGCATCCATAGTTTGTTGGAAAGTGCCTATTTTAGGCTTTTAGCCATAGCAACAAGGAAGTTAGTAGTTTGATAAAATGTTTTGGTACACATGTATGGAAAGTGTGGTAGCATAGAAAAGATGGTGAGTTGTTTGAAGAAATTCCTTTCATGGTTTGAAAAAATGCCTTAAATGAATTTCATAGAATGAACATTTCTTCAAGGCATTTTTTCAAACTACTCACTGCCTTTCTATGCCATTGTTTACTATTATGCTTTGATAGATTTTTTCCAAGCATCCATAGTTTGTTGGAAACCACCTTTTAAGCTTTTATCCATAGCATTGAGGAAATGAACTATTTGATAAAATTCTTTGGTAGACATGTATGTAAAATGTGGTAGCATAGAAAAGGCGATGAGCTATTTGAAAAAGTGCCTCAAAGAAATTGGCTCTCATGATGATGGACATCACCATGAGACTGCATTTCTTTGAGGCATTTTTTCAAATACTCATTTCCTTGTCTATGCTATTGCTTACTATTATTCTTTCATATATTTCTTCCAAGCATCCATGGCATAGACAAGGTAGTGAACTGTTTGAAAAGATGCCTCAATAAAAAGTGGTCTCATGGAATGCCATGACAAGGAAATGCAATTGGAAGCTGCTCCTACTTATTACTTATGCTATGTGAATTAATTGCATCACTACTTATGTTGAATTTCTAAACAACTATATTGTAGTTAAAATTTTGTCATCTATCAACATCTAGTTATTAGTTATGGAATGTGAAGTAATGCTTTGAGTTTGAAAGATGTGCAATGCAACATAATCAATGATATGAATATAAACTACACAAATCTATTAAGTATAATTCATTAGTTAAAATCTTTATTATATTACCTGCATGAAGGTTTGTCTAAATCTATTGGCATTGGGAGGTGTTCCCTCGAAACCTTCAATATTAGCCTATTCAACATCCAAAATCACATATTAAAATACCATTCATAAAACAATGCTATTAACATGTAATAAATTTATAATTTTTTACTATTTACATACCTCAATAGTAGATGTAGTGGAGAATTAAGTAGGCATAGGGCCAATGTATGCAGTATCAACACTGTGACCCTGAAATTTTATTAAAATCATAAAACTATATTAGTTAATCTTGTATTTCAATATTGAAATTTAATAAATTAATTTCAATGAACATGCTAACATTTACCTGAGTATCAATACCATAGGCCTCATTCAAAATGTCAGCTTCCCTCACCATCTCCATATCTATAGACATATCCTACGTAGCAACCTCTAGAGTTTTGGTGGGGTCATATGAAAAACTTACCCCACAAGATTAAAAAAATGGGATCAAAGCCCACTGCTCGAAGACTCCTATGGATGGCACTGTAGAATAGGGATGGCATGCTGGATGACACTCTGGGTTAAAGAGTTGATGACTTTCAAAGTCTCTACCTCAACACTCTCCTTCGCAATGGAAGGGATAACGATGTGTGAGCTCATGAGGTGGCCTAGCAAGAGGTCGTCTCCCTTGCCACGTAAGATCCTACTATGCACTGGGTATATCTTGAGCTAACCCCCCACCTCTCCCCTAGAAGTCCCTCATATCAAAATAATTTGGGATTTTGTTCAAGATGAACTCACAGTATAGTTGGTTAAGGAAATATTACAGGACTTCGCAATTGTTGCATGGTGGGTAATAAAAAACTGTGTACCACCTATCCCAAAAAATTTCCTAATATGTTGGTGGTGACACCAATGGATATGAAACCTCTTCGTATTAAGGGTAAGATTTTCATTTGTACGTGGGTTAGTGAATAATGAGAGCAAATAAAATTTTGTAATTTTTAGATCTTTTACATCTTTATATGATAATTTATCCTGGTAATAAGCCCTAGCCGCTTGCCTCCTATCTTGTCAACTAGTTAATTGTTTGTTGATTCAATCTACATGTCTTAACATTTCTTTGAGTGAATTTTCTAGGGTCATTCTTTGCATGGTTGAATTTTTTGGATCATTCAACCTCCTGATTAAATCCTCAATTTTTTATTTTTTTTTTCAATTTCACTCATTAAGTTTTATTGAGTGCTAGGAGGATGTTGAGGAATTGGTGGAGGAGATTGTTGTTGTGGTTGTCCAACTTGAGGATTTTTGTTGTTGTTGTTGTTGTTGTTGTTGTGCTTGTTGATGATTTTGAGGAGGGTTTGCAAGTTCATTAACATCTCCTAAAAATTCAAAAAATAAATATAAAAAAAAACCTAAAACTAATAAATTCACAACAAAAAACAAACAATCCATACCTTTCAGACCTCCTCATTGACGTGGAGACATCCTAGCGATAAAAAAACAATTTGACAAAAAATCTTGCAAAATGGCTCCTCCTAGAATGTGAGCATGAAAATGAGGGGTTTTGATCTTGGGAAGAAAAAGAACACAGTCACAATGAAAATGATTTTGAATTCATTTTTATTTTTCTTTTAATACCTCATAATGTGAGTGTGTTATAACACACTCATGTTATGGGATCATTGTGGCCGAGCCTTAGGCTTAGCACACCAAGCCATAACATGAGCATGTTATAACATGATTGTGTTATAATGTGCTCGCATTATGAGCTTTCAAAAAAAAAAATTACCACAAATTGGCTACCCATCTTTTTGCACCCGCCCTGTGAACCATAAAGAAAATGGGAAAATGGGATGGAAAATTCCCACTCTTATTCTCTCCAGGTCACTCAATAATATCTTAGGAATCCAAATTGGATTAGCTATTAGCCTTAAAGGTGAGTCAATTCTCAACAAGGAAGACCTAGGAGGGGGTTCTTTCAGCTTAAATGGGTTCACCACCAAGCAAAAGCTTGGAAAAGACACTTTAACATTCAACCTACAAAACCTAGTAATGCAAGCTAAATTAATGATGGAAATGATGAAATTATGCAACAGGAAGTTAGGATGTGTGTACCTAGGAAGTCTAGAAATGTAAGAAGGATTCTAGAAATGCAAAAAATGTTGTCAATAAGTGTTATGGACGACTAAGATTCCTTTACTATTGTATTAGTCCTGCTGTTTTTTTTTGAGGCAGATGCAGAATCTTCGGATGTCAAAACTGGATCTAGAATAATTTCTAAAAAATAAATTTGAGAGGTCTAAGATGCCTTAGATGGTGACTTAGTCTCATTTGGAATTTTTCAAATCTTGAAATATGATCCTAAGGCTCAAGGTCTACACTTACTTCTCAAATCTCAAGTTCTAAAACTTCTAGATTTGACCTGTAGGTGAGTTTCCGTGAAGATGACAACTTTGTGATGCAACTTTGAACTTCAAATGATCCTCAAGTCTTCAACCTAAATGTGCAATCACAAAAAAGCAAGAGGGGAAAAAATTGTTAACTATTAGTAAATGGGAGTTTGCCTTGGTCAAACCCCTTGTTGGTAATTAAACCTTGAAATAGAATGCAATGAGAAGGGAAATGATGAATGAATAAAAATCTATGTTGAAAATCACCAAACCCTTGTTATGAAGTCTACAAACTTGTGTGAAGTGGCTAGCTTGGATATGGATCTTGAAAATATTGAATGCTTGATGGATATGGACTTGAATTACTTGCTTGAATCAAAACCCTACATCACAAATGTTAGCTCAAAAACACACATGATGTAAGAATACCCTTGATATGATGCTTGAATCTTGATGATGGCTCCAAATGCTTGATGAATTTCTCCTGAATGCTCTTGTGAACTCAATTATTCTATATGAAATGCTCACACAAAAGATCTGATTTGAAATGAGTGAAGAAACCTTGTATTTATACTTATCCATGCTTAATATCCCAAAATTAAATTACAACTAACATATGAATTCATTAATTAAAGGAGGATAAATCCTACTATAATTTGAAATTGAATCTCGAAAATACCTCAAGGGGGACTAAGATGCCCTAGGTGGCATCTTAGTCCTAAGGCATGAATCTTAGGGCACAGATTCCAAAAGGGACCTTTTTAAGGTGCATTCAAAATTAGGGTCCCAAGACCTTTGGTGGATAAAGACACCCTAGGTGGAATCTTAGTCTTGACCCAAAAATTAGGGACACATGGAAAGAATCATTAAATAATCATTTATCCTTTGAATTTTTTTAGGATTAGCCATAAAAATATATAGTTCATTGAGCTTGTGGATGTAAAATAGGATCAATTAAGACATAAATAGGGATAAACAAAGCAAGGTGGGCCCAAACAAGTGTGAAAATGCAAGGGTATGTATTTTACTACACTACATTTAGCGCCCACTTTAGTGAGAGGAGGAACTTGATTCAAACTCACACTAAAGTAGCCAGCCACGTAATCAAGAGGGGTTCCCATGTGAAAATGCTAGTGAGATAGGATGACAATAATCAAGAGGGTGGAGAAGCCCCTAGGATCAAGATCCTATGAAAAACCAACATAGGCATAAAGGAACACACATGTGGATGATATATGAAGCCATAATCAGATCACAAGCATACACCATCAAAGATAGAAAAAGAAAAAGGAAAAAGAAAAATAAAAATACAATGGATCAATCTTTGACTGGCCATTGAACACACTATGGACCTGGTCTAGGCTGTTTATCCAAGAGAGGTTTACAAGTGGAATGTGTTGTCCACTATGCAAACAAATTGAATGCTCACAATGGCTAGTGAAGCTAGTTGTTCACTAGGTGAGCCCTAAGGGACCATATCAAAGCCATACATTCATGAATTTAATAAGGTACAAAAATTCATGCTCACAAGGGCTAGTAAAGCTAGTTGTTCACTAGGTGAGCCTCAAGAGGTCCATATCAATGCCATACCCCCATGACTATGATAAGGACAAAAATAAAAATGCACACTCACAAGGGCTAGTGAAGCTAGGTGTTCACTAGGTGAGCCCCAAGGAACCATATCAAAGCCATACCTCCATGACTTTAATAATGTACAAAAAAAAAGTGCAATAGGAAAGAAGAATGTTCAAAGAGATTTTGCTTCATCCATGTGAGGTCTCTTCTTAGGGAACATTGTGCTTAATGTCTCCAAGAGAGGATAAATACAATGTCTCATCCTGGGGAATATTGTACCTAATTTTTCCAAGAGAGGACAAGTGCAAGATCTCATCTTGGGGAACATTGTACCTAATGTTTCCAAGAGAGGACAAGTGCAAGGTATCATCCTAGGGAACATTGTACCTAATGTTTCCAAGAGAGGACAAGTGCAAGGTCTCATCCCAAGGAACATTGTACCTAATGTTTCCAAGAGAGGACAAGGAAATATCATGCTCTCAGAGGAAATCAAACCCAATGACACCACCAAGAAAGGATGCAACACAAGAAAAAGGAAAATCACACAAGAAAAATGAAAATAAATACAAGTGAAATCATGCAAAAAAATGCCAATGTATGCCCCCACTTAAAATAAATTGCTAACACCATGCTATGAGAAATTACTTTAAAGTAGCCAAACCATGAAAAGGAAAATAGGGTTGCCCCCCAGAAACACATAAGGGATCTATGGATTTAGGGTTAGTACCTATCTTTTCTACAATGATATTAGAGAGCTCAAAATAGTCATCATTCCCCAAATACACATAGAACTGGAAGAATGACACAAAGAGAGTGAAAAAAAATGAAAAACCTTTTGGGTAAACATGAGAGGGACATAGGGTGTCTCGATGCCTTGCGTCATCCCCAAAAGGAAAACACAAGAAAAAAAGAAAAGAAAGCAAATCATCCCCAAAAGGAAAATACAAGAAAAAAATAAAAAGATAAATAAAAATAAAAGGTAAAGACCAATGAAAAGGTCAAAATCTTGTGACATATAGAAGAATGAAGGTACAAATAGAGGAATGCACATAGAAAGGAGACATCAACCAGAACATCATAGGGGATCACATTACACACATACAATCAAACAAAAAGAAAGCACAATACTAGTAATGCATAGGCGAGTTAACCTAAAGCAGGTCGTTTGCCTCCTAATCTCAGTCTATATAAGCGGAAAGTGGATAAAGAGCTTAAGGGACAATGAAAAATGCCTTGCTAGTACAAGGCTATCTACTTCTTTCCCCCACTAAGTTCAAGACAAGAATGAGCTGAGGTAAGTGATGGGAAGGATCATGTAATAGTGATAATATAATATTCTACAACTATTACATGACAAGAAGGATGAAGGATATGCTATTTAATCATTGGATAACAAGTATATTTGTTGAATTGATATTTACTCAATATGATCTTGAATGCACAAGAATCATTTGTACTATGTTCAAGAGTCTTGTGGTATTGATAAAGTGGAAATTTTGCATCTTTAGGATATAGTATTAGCCTATCTTTCTCTAGTGGCAATAGGATATGTCCTTGGTTGAGAAGGATTTGTAATTTTATTCGCTTTTAGGTGGCAGATAAGGGTGTTGGAGTTTTTATAATTTGTAAGGTCTTTTGTGATTTCTAGGTGTGCCAACTTCTCAAATTGAACTTGGATGAGGATCTAAGGTGACCTCATTACCCTTGTCATTGTTATGAGTTATTGCTTGTTCTTTAGGAAGAAGGACACTCATGTCAAGGGATAATCTAAGATTATCGTACCATCACTATGAAGCCTTAGGTATTCTCTAGGAGGTATTATGTTGCAAGGGGGATCTTGATATCCTAACCCTTTTTTGTTTTCATTAGTTGATATTTTCTTTAGGATTTGGTGAATGTTCTGTTCATTTGTTGTATCACATCCTTGTTTACTCAAGATTGTGAATCCTTTTTTGTAAGTTTCTTCTAAATTGATTGGAGTGTTTTTTACTTTGTTATCATAATATGGTTGGGTGTTTTCTTTGTTACAAGAACTAGGTTCACCTATTGTAGGGAACTCATGTTCAACTTTTTTCTCAGTTTCAAGATGTAAGTAACCAAACATCTCAAGAGGTGGTATTGTAGGGGGATTGGGTTGTTTCATGAATGGATAAAAGGATGTATTGGCTTCAAGGTTATTAAGACAATCATTTAAGAACTTATTCATGTTATCATCATCTTCTCCAATGATGTCAACATCATGAGGAGGACATGCATTAGGAGTTGTATGAGCATGGGTAAGTTCAATTTCATTAGGGTCATTACCAAAGGTACAACTTGACACATCTACCAAAGATTTCAAGGACATACAAAGCTTTCCAAAGAACATATCCATGATGCAAGATTGAAAAAATATACTTCAAATGAAAGAAACAAAAATTATGAAAAATTGTAACAAAAAACTGAAGCAACAAACAAAAGCGCATAAGAGAAATTTCAAACCCTAAAAGCTAGAAAGTCAAATTCAACAAGGAATAAGATGCCAGTAAGGGCATCTTGGCCCTAGTGGTGATATTTTGAGGTTCTAGGGACTAGAATAGACAACAAATAGTAGAGAGAGGGATCTAAGCTAGAAACCTTAAGAGGGGCAAAGACACTAGGAAGGGCGTTTTAGTCATAGCAGAGATTTTTCTCAGAAAAAATAGAATCTGGAATGTTTACAGTGTTCATAGGTTGCCTATTCAGGATGTTGATATTTAGAAACAAAAAATGTGCAAATGAATGAAAGAAAAAGTAACTAGTGACAAGCAATTGAATGCAAATTTGAATGCTATTGTTTTTCAATTTTAAATGCAATAAAAATGTTTCTAAATTCAATTGGAATGATAAACAATGCACTTTTTAGTTTTTTAGTAGGATAAGATGATGCAAGAAAGAAAAAATGCAACCTATATGCACTTTCACTAATGCAAATATGAAAAACCCTAGATGCACTTTTACTAAATATGAGAAACCCTAGATGCACTATCACTAATGCAAGATTCAATGCAACCTAGATATAGGAAATTAATGAACTCCAAATCAGAAAATGAATGCTAAGAATTCAGGTTCACCAAGATGAACTATAAAGAAAATGGAAAATGCCCAGTCCTATTCTCTCTAGGTCACTCAATGTCCTAGGAATCCAAATTTGATTGGAAATCAACCTTAAACGTGAGTCAATTCTCAACAAGGAAGACCTAGGAGGGGGTTCTTTTAGATTAAAGGTGTTCACCACCAAACAAAAGCTTGGAAATGACACTTTAACATTCAACCTACAAAACCAAGTAATGCAAGCTAAATGAAGGATTCAAATGATGAAATTATGCAATAGGAAGTTAGGATGTGTGTACCTAGGAATCCTAGAAATGTAAGAATGATTTTGGAAATGAAAAAATGTTGTCAAAAAGTACTATGGAGGACTAAGATTCCTTTACTATTGTCTTAGTTCCACTTCTATTTTTTGGGGTAGATGCAGAATCTTCAGATGTTGAAATCAGATCTAGAAGAATTTCTAAAAAGTAACTTCAGGAGGACTAAGACACCCTATGTGGTCACTTAGTCCTATCTAGAATTTCTGAAATCTTCGAATGTGATCCTAAGGCTCAAGGTTTGCACTTTTTTCTTCTCAGATCTTAGGTTCTGAAACTTCTAGATTTGACCTATAAGAGAGTTTATGTGAAGATGACAACTTTACAATACAACTTTGCAACTTTTGACTTCAAATGATCTTCAAGCCTTCAACCTAAATCTACAATAAAGAACAAGCAAGAGGGGAAAAACTTGTTTATTTTTAGTAAATGGGGGTTTTCCTTGGTCAAACCCCTTATTGGTAATTAAACCTTGAAATGGAATAAAATGAAGAAGGGAAATAATGAATGAACAAAAAGTTATGTTGCGACTCACCAAACTCTTATTATGAAGTCTGCAAACTTGTGTGAAGTGGTTAGCTTGGATATGTATCTTTAAATGCTTGAATGCTTGATGGATATGGAGTTGAATTGTTTGCTTGAATCAAAACCCTACATCACAAATGTTAGCTCAAAAACACAAATGATGCAAAAATATCCTTGATATGATGCTTGAATCTTGATGATGGCTCCAAATACTTGATGAACTACTCTTAAATGCTCTTGTGAACTCAATCATGCTATATGAAATGCTAACACAAAAGACTTGATTTGAAATGAATGAAGAAACCTTATATTTATACTTATCTATGCTTAATATCCCCAAATTACATCACAACAAGCTGACATATGAATTCATTAATTAAAGGAGGCAAAATCTCACTAGAATTTGAAATTGAATCCTGAAAAATACCTCAAGGGGGACTAAGATGCCCTAGGTTGTGTCTTAGTCCCGAGACATGAATCTTAGGGAAAAAACTCCAAAAGGGAAACTTTTTAAGGCGTATTCAAAATTAAGGTCCCAAGACCTTTGGGGGATAAAGATTCCCTAGGTGGCATGTTAGTCCTGACTCAAAAATCAAGGACACATAGCTAGATTCATTAAATAATCATTTATCCTTTGAATTTTATGAAGATTACCCATAAAAACATTTAGTTCATTGAGCTTGTGGATGAAAAATAGGACCAATTAAGAAATAAATAGGGATAAATAAAGCAAGAAAGGCCCAAACAAGTGTGAAAATGAAAGGGTATGCATTTTACTGCACTATATGCTGAAACTATCATCAAATAGGAGAGAAAATTCCTCAAGTGTGTCCTCTAAATTTATAGTACGAGACTCCACAAAAAAGTTAGAAATACCTATCAAATACTCATCTGATAAAGAAAGATCTAAAAAACTATGATCGTCTTGTTGAAGAGAAGCACTGATGGCTGAAGATGCAAGAGATGGAGGAGTAGGAAGCTCATCAATGGCCTCTAGAATACCAAGGTGTAGATGACCAAACTTCTCCTCACAAACATGGTTGACACTCAATGGAGTGTGTGATGCAGTTAAAGGAGCATTATCACCTTTTGATATTGAATCTTTCTTGCCATTTTTTCTCTTGTGGAAGTTGTTTTAGTCTAGCAACTATTCTTGGGGTGTTGGGGAGTCACCATTTACTTCCACAAAGGCTAACACCATTTAGCACATTCCTAGCCCTCTCCATTAACATCCTATTCATCCTCTTTGTAAATCTATTTTATTGTGGGGTCTATAGAGTTGTTCTTTGTATCTCAATCCCATTCTCTTTACAAAACTTTTTGAACTCTACCAAAAAAAACTCACCACATTTTTTAGTTCTCAAACACTTAATCTTTTTACTAGTCTAATTTTCTACCAACGCTTTAAACTCCTTAAATTGACTAAATACTTCAGCTTTACTTCTAAGAAAATAAACTAATATCATTCTATTGTAATCATCTATGAAAGAAACAAAATATACAAAATTTGACAATGAACATTCAGAGGACCAAACACATTTTCATGAACATAGTCCAAAACCCCAAAAGTCTTATGAAAACAAGATTAAAAATAAACACGATGTTTTCCATAAACACAATGTTAGCAAAAGTTGAAATTGATATTACAATCATGAAGGCCTTCAACAAGGCTCTTATTATTTAGGGCTCTAAGACCCTTCTGTGACCAAGTCAATGGTTCCTTGGAATTTTATTCTCCACAAGAAGCTTCATTTTCATGGAATTAGAACCCTTAGGTACCAAAAATGCATGACCATTAGATGTAGCTACAATGAACTTCTTCTCTACATGATCAAACGATGAGAATGAAGAATCCAAAGGTATCTTCTTTGGTGTATCAGAAGAACTATTGCACTGAACCATACATGCATCTTGGTGGAACCCTTCAAAAAAAAAATTGAGTTGGTATTTGGTGGTCCTGGGTTTTGAAATGTTGTCAAGGGTTTAGGGTATTATGTTGCGATATTGGGTTTTGGTAAGAAAATTTTCCCTTTTTTTTAATCCTTTCTCTTTTGGTATTTTCCTCCATTGACCTGCTAACTTAGGTTTCTAGTTGTTTAAGTTACATCTTAAGCTATCATATCCATGTGATAACTGTCCCATTTTGTCTATGGTTACCATTTTCCCCATTGCATAATTTTTCCATTCATTCTGGTTTGGGAGTTGTTGATTTATAAGTTGGGGTCATGAAATTATTTTCCTTTTGTCCTAAGTTGCATGTATGCCCTAAGTTTGTTTTAAGTCCCCATTCTCCATTATACCTAGGTGGCCCCTTCTTTATGAACAACCTTTAGGAATGTGATAAATTACTATCACTTAAGCATTGCATCGCTTATTGCACTTTGCATTTGTATCATTAGTTCCACTTCCACGATGAGAGATGAACTCTTTTTTCTTTCATTGTTCACTTTCTTCACATTGTTGAAAGCATTGTTTCCTATCTTTCCATTTGCACGATAAGAAATGGCTTATTTTTTCTTCACATCGCTGAATTTATATTATTCACCTAACTCTTTCCATGATGCACGATGATATTTTGTATGTTGTTTGCATTTTGTTGGCCCTTTGCATCATTGGAAGCATTTTATCACTTAATTCTTTTTAGAAATAAGTGATGAGAAATAAACAATGAAGGATTGTGATTGTGCCACTTGTCAGGATCTCATGCTATCACTCCTCTTTCTCATATTGCTAAAAGAAAATTCATTTTAAAGTGAACTTAATCAATGGGTGATGGGTGATGGTGAACTTTTGATTTCCTTTGTATCGATTGATGTTAATACATCACTATAACATTGTTCATCCTTTGAAGCACTTCAATGATGTGTGATGGTCAATGGAAGGATATTCCTAGGAATATTCTATCCATTAGAGGAACTCTTCCCATCACCATTTCACTTTTTTAAGTGATGGGTGTTACAACAATGTGCGATGGCTATATTAAAGGACATAATGGGGAATGTGGAGCAGCCACATGGAAATCTCTTAGAGTGTCATCATTGTTTTAAAGCAAGGTGCAAAAAGGAAAAAGAAATGGATCAAGGTAATGGAGAGCCATTGATAAATTTCTAAATCTAATGGATCAATGGCTGATATTTAAACTTAAATGGCTAAATGTCAGAATGCTCCTATTCACTCATGTGAGTTGTCTTTCACCATTAATGGTCAATCTGATCATCTCTAAGGCCATTAAAGAAGTGAATTAGTCCCCTTTCCACAATTCTTACAACAATTCAAGAGCATAAAGGTGAACATGAGATTCAACTGAAGAAATTTCAAAGAACGAAGAACTTATTTCATGGGTAAGTGATCTTTGTACACTCCTATGTCTAGTTTTTAAGCATTGAGTTAGTTTAAAAATTAGGGTTAAAGTATAGGGTTTTACAGCTTTAGGGTTGATTTTTTCTCTATTTTGTAAGAGGAGTCTCACAATTTTATATTGGGTTTCAAGAGTGGGATAGATAATTGTATAATTTAAGTTTGAACCCTGTAAATTTGAGAACAAATCCCTAGTTCTTGCTTAATTTGAAAACCCTAGCTCCCTTAAACCTTGAAAAATGAGTTAACTAGGTGAATCCTCCAAATTTGAAGTGATACCCAAACAAAAAATACCTAGAAAGGAAAAATCTAAAGATGATGTACCAAAACCAAAAGTATCAGAGGCATCCAACAAGAAGAGATCTCTAAAGAGGGATTTCACTAGGTTTATGGAAGAGGTAACTAAACGTTCATCTTCATAAATGAAACGTGTTGGGAAATGAGCAACTGGTGAAGGTATTTTAATGAGTCAATTTCATGATTTTTCATCTAGGGTCGGTGATATTGTTGTACCTAAGAGTGTATGGAATTGTTCCTCTATGCTTTTAATAGAAGGTTTGCAATTCATCCAACATTTCACCTTTGGACATGTGACATTGCAAAGATTATTGTTCCCATTTTTGTGGAGATATATTTAATTCTAGAATTGGATAGATGTAATGACCCTAAGGATAGGGTGATTAAGAGGTTTATAGACAAAGCCCCTATGTTGGACATAACTAGAAGCCAAATTGTAGAAGTTTTCAATTTGAATCCTTCTACAACGCTTTCAATCAAATTTGGTGCCTTGTATCAAGAATATGAATAGAACAAGAATGAATATAGGAAGAATGTTCAACCAAGGCATAAAAGAAATGATCAGAATAAGAAGGGTGTATCTTCTAAACCTAAGGATGTTGAACCCTTTGATTGTTATGAATTTGAATATTACTTCAAGAACACCAATTATGGGTTGTGCCAAGTTTTATCTAGAAAATTTGACATAAAGATGAATGTCCCTTTGATGGTCATGATCATCAACATTAAAAAAAAAAAATCATAATAGAGGGTTTGATTATGCCTCTTACCTTGCAAAGGAGATTCATAATGACTTGGTAAACTTGAAGGATGAAAAACCCCCTCTGAGTTTCAAAAATTATTCACTCTTAATGCATATGTTGTTGTGGAAGGGTAGGAAGGTGTGGAGAAAATTTATGAGGTTGATAGAAAGAGACAATAAAGATAATGAGTGGCCCATGCAAATATGGGCCCACATCTAGGATATGGACTGCCCTAATTCTAACTATGATACTTTTTGCAATGGAGTCAAGTTTAGAGTTTTGGAACAGCTGGGTTTGAATCTTGTTTACATATTTTCTAGGGGTGTGAAGGAGATTTTGAGGCCATTGGAGTTTCAGGAGAATACAACACAAAATCATAATTGGGGTGACTGGTATTTCCATACTTGTTATACTACTATCATATTTTATGGAGCTTTGGTGCCATGACATCACCTACTAGTGTATGTATCTGACAGACTGGCCTTCATGGAGATAATGTGGTAGTTAGATGCCATGGATAAATAACATTTTAGGAGTGCTAGGAAAGCATCCCTCATTAATCCTAAATTTTTTTTTTCATGTTTTGTGGTCACCTCAAAAGAGGGTATTGAGAAGTGCAATACCCTAATCAACAATTATAGAATGAAACAAGATATAATAAGGAACTATGACCCTGAGGAAGTAGTTGAAAAAGAGAGGAAGGCAAGAGGAAATTCCAAGTTCAATCACTGTTTACTCTATACAGAAGATGTAATTAGAAATTTTCCTTTAGATGAAGTGCTTGCAAAGATAAAGAATGAGTGGAGAACCATATGTGCCATTGAAGAGAAGATATTGAAGGAGAATCCCTTTTATCTAAGTCCTTATTCTAAGATAAAGGACCAATATGTTCAAGCCAAGGTGTTATTGGGTCATTTCAAGGATAATATTTTCTTTGAAAAGGTAGAGGCTGAAGTAAAAGCTAAATTTTCCAAGGAGCAACATGATGCAAAGGTGAGGAGCCAACTAGATCAATCTACAACTCATGGAACAAAAATGCAAGCAATAGAAGTGGGTGATGAACTAGCAGTTGCCCCTTTTGTAACATATTCTAAAATAGAGCATGGTGGTGGAGATCAAATGCAAGAAGAGTGCAAAACACATTCCTATGGAGTAGGAGGTTGATCAAAGATTCCATTTCCCTAAAAGGAATGATTCTATTGATATTTTTTTCCCTACTAGAAGGATTGTTAAGGGGCAGTATGATAAAGATGTAGATGATGATGTCAGTGTTAGGGTTTGTGAAGATTTTATGAGTGATGACACTTCATTCAAACCAAAAAATTTAAGGAATTTGTCATTTAACTCAAAAGACAAGAAATCAAGAAAATAATTGTGGATGGAAAACCATAAGTTGACCCCTCACTATAGGAGGAGGCTGAGAAAGCAGAGGGAGAAAAAATAATGAATGAGATTTCTGCCATTACCCCTGAAGAGGTAAGGAAATTGGTAAAGGGAAGTGGTATTTTTTTTTTGCCTAGGTGGGACCTCACATCACCCATTGTATTGGATGGAATCAGGAATGATCCAAGTGCTTCCATTTCTGAAGAACACTTTCAAAATAAGGTGTTTGGTTCAAGATTTAGTCCAAAGTTGCATATTCTTCTAATATGTCCCATGGAACCTAATACTTGAAAGCTTGGGGTTGTGAAATGAGTTGAGGAAGTCATTGTTGTTGTGGTGGTAAAAATAGCCACTAGAATTACTCCTACATAAGTTGCACAATTGAAAATGCATGCAAGAATGTAGAGTGTGGACACAACCAAAATATCTCAAGAGAGATATGATAGGTTATTAGAGAAGTACAATAGACTTCTAGATGAATACAATAGGATGGTAGCTACATCTACCAGCTCAACATAGATGGCCTTGCCTTCCCCAACTTCATTTTCTTTTGATTTATTTCACAACACAGGGATACTTTGTCCTTGAGAATTAAGAGTTTTAAGGAAGAATTATGAATGGAGGACAATGTGAAGAGAGCCAAAGAATAAAATTAAAAGGTTTCAATAGATATTTTTGATGATATTTTAAGGTGTTGGTTCTTTTCCAGTGCACCTAAGAAATCTCTAAGGGATAGCCAAATCCTATGTCTAAGACTTCTGAAATGACTGGCCAACTAACAAGATCTAGTCAATGACTGAGATCTTTTGTGCTTTAGGCTCTGTGGGGCCAAGGAGGGTGTTCCTACTGTGTTCATTTGAAAATATGCTTTATAAAATACATCATATTCATAGATCAATTTGAATGAAGGATAATTGTGCAACAATTACTGTGCAATTGGATTGTTTCTAAGTAACTTTCTAAGAATTTAATTGATTACTTGAATCAATGCAGAAACTGAGACATACATTTGAACATATGTTCAGAGAAGAGTGAAAATATCATTAACATTCCATTCAAAATTCACACAAAATTCACATAAGGAGAGAAAATATATTAGAATTATACGTTCATTTTTCTTTATTAGTCATATTTGCATAAAAATTTAATATAATTTGCATAACAATTTAATATAATTTGCACATGTTCTTCCAAAAGCTCAAAAAAGACTATCTATTTTATTCCTATCATTCTACCCATGTACATTTGACTCAAAACCTAACCAGAAATTTCATCCTCCTCTTGCAAGTGAGCCTTGAATTCCCTTTTATAGAATAAGGGAGCCAAAAGCTTTAGGCTCAAGTGCAATTTCATCACAAAATATCATTTCATCTTACATTTGTGTCATATTTCAAAATTCCCCATGTGTTGAATCTGCGAGAACAAGGTGCAAGTGGGGAAAACCAAAATTATAACCGCCACCAGAAAGAGGAAATACAATTTTCCACTAAAATCCCCTTTGTCACCATTCACACTACAATGAACCAGGTATCAATATCACCACGAGGGCACATAGTCAATGTCCAACACCAAAATTTTCCATGCATGCAAAAACAAAGCCACTAGCACAACAATCATTGTCAACACCAAAAATTTCATCACCTTTCACAAGCCAAAAGGCCTTTTATCATTCACACACTAGCCTCGGTATACACGGTCGCTCTAAGTAGTGGCGAGGGTTGGGGATGAAACCTCAACCCCTTCCTTGACCTTGTCACCTTTCATCACAACATCTCTTCTGCTTGGAGTCCCAGCAGCCAGAGTTGGGTCAGATAATACCTTCTCAACAAGGGCTAGATTTTGACCCAAGGTTGTGAGGTACCGGTCGTAGTCGGAGTCGGTCTCAATCTCACTATCCGATGAGCTACTTGTGAGGTCAATGGGTGACATCTGGCATCCAAAGGAGCCACAACCATACCTTATCTTTCTTCTGGCTCCAATAATGGACTGCACTAGATTCTTTCCTTTGTCGCCAGCCTTCTTCATAGCTACACTTTGAAATTGCAACCTCCGGCTACACTTGGTGGGTGCAAGTACAGGATTTCCAACAAGAACATCGAACTCCATAGCTAAAGAAACTTTTGGTACAATAACACCAGGCTTCTAAGCACTCAGGTGAACAGACCTCCTCACTAGTTCACTCATTTTCCTTGTCTGAAAATACCTAAAACTCACCTTGTCTTAATCAAGAAAAATTCTAACTGCTAAGTGTGAATTACACAAATAGTAGCTATTCCTTCTATATTTATCATGTGAAGCGATGACACCCACAATCAATGTTTAGGAAAATACATGCGTAATCCAGACAATTCATTGGCATATGCAATGCCATTGTTTAAGTCTCGATTGCATGGAAATCCGTAGATCATACTTCATGATTACCAACATTTACATTTCCACACGAAATTGAGATCGACTTGATCACTCTTGCAGAGATCTAACCATTAATGTGTGATGGTTATAGATTAAAATGGCTATCACATGTCATTCACCAACTTTGAATATTGCCCGTTGATCTCCTGAAGAGCTAGAAAATCAAACGGTTCTCCCCGGGTTGATTGGGTTTGAAATCCAGTGAAGCATCACTAAATTGTCTTTGAACAATAACATTAATCCATCTTAGACACCAACTTCCTTGTCAGTAGGCCCCATGCATCTTGTGAACTGAAAGGTTCAAGCCACGTGTTGCAATCTCATTGACCTCGCAACTTTTAACTAGCCTCCATCTCCCCCCCGCGAGCCAGTGGGGAATGGTGGATATTCACCCTTTCTTTTGATCTCGGTCATTTTCCTAGAGTCATAGGCCATGAGCTTGGTAGTGGAGGTTGGGCCCCACATCTATATGGGACGCGCGTCCATTTTTCACCAGCATTGCTACTTTTAAATTGTTGACACTTACTTCCCACAAGCTGGCAGGGTACGACTAAGATCTCATCCAGAATCTTTGAATCTTGAACCCTACACTCCAAAAAATGTTAGCATTTAATCGAAAGGACTTGGTTTAGCTAACGACGAAATAACCATTGAGGGTGAATGACTTAGGCTTAAGTCACTAGGGAAAAAAAATAAAACCTGAGTTATGGAACAAGCTAAGTTCAATGGAATAACTAATGACCAGTGCCTTGAGCTTGAGGGGTTGATAAACCAATGTGAAACTATGGATCAAGAGATGACTTAAGGGATTGGTGACCGATGGAGCAGGTCAACTGGTAATTATAAATTTTTCATACCTTTGTAAATAAAACCCTATTCATTCATGTGGAAAAGCGTTTAAAATGGAGACTAATCCCATGGGGCAAAGAGAAAATTCCTCAAAAATTTAGAAGCTCCATCAGCGGTTCATGCTCAGGGACGCATACCCCTGGTGGGTATGACGAGGATAGAATATTTGGTTGAAGCAGACTGGGGTAGAAGACCAAAAACAAGGAGCTTACTTGGAATAGGCAAGCAGACCCAATAGGAAACAAACAAACCAGACCAACATATGTACACTACTTATAGAATATACATTTTGGATTACTTGCACAAGATGGAGGCCCCAGGCCTCCAAAATTTTAGGGACAGTTCTTTCCTCTATCAAAGAATGTGGCTTGTTTATCCTATAGTGAATTCACATGAACATTATGTAGTTCCAAGTTATCAACACTGCCTATAATACTTGAAGTAACATTGCCAAATTGGTCCCTCTCCATTACAAGCTCATCAAATTGAATAGGAAAAAGGAATCCCTCATATTCTGCACTGTCATGAAGTATACCATATTCTACTCGCTCATCAAACTTGAAAAACTCATATACACTTTGGCTCAAACTAGGCCAATCCTTAGTGAATTCGGGAAAGAAAACATGACTAGGTCTATTTTCAACATGCTTACCACAAGTGTTAACTCCATGAGGTGAAAGAAGTTACATAATCAAATCCATCAAATAAGGGGTATCTGTAAAGAGCTCCACTGCAGCTTCATACTACCCCGTACCACTTTCATGGCTACACATGTCTTTGGATTGTTCCTCACATGGGTGAAAAAATGTTGTTGTATTGGCATACTCTTTAAAATCATCAAGTGATTCCTTCTTCTCATCACAGGGTAGTGTTTTTGAAATATCCATGCAATCAAGTGGAACACGAATAACTGACATTTCAGTACTCTTTTCAAGTGAACAATTCTCCACCATGGGAAGGACAATGCAATCATTTACATCCTTTTGGATATCCATACTATTTCTAAAGCTGTCATCACATTCTTGAGCTTTTGTACCATGAAGTTTGTTGTCACACTTAGGTTCTAAGGAATATGAATCACACATGTCAAGTAACATTTGTTCAGTCATATGATGATAGATATCTTTATTGATATCTACATCTCCATACCCTCCATGCAATTCAAAATTTGGCAAGTCAAAAGTTACATCTTCATTGGCAAAATGACCTACATCAACATCACTTTGGTCTTTATATGGACCATCCACAACACATCCATTGGTAATACTTGTCAAATAATCATTAGAGGTATCCTCAAAAAGAGGATTGCTACACCAGTGGGGATTGTCATTTGCAACCTCACTATCTAAGTGATCTTCATCAAATAAAATATTTTTCCATACATTAATTGGATGTATCTCATCCTCTTTAAAATCAAGATGCTGACAATTCAAATTTTTAGTTTACTCAAAATCAGTGAAGTCATTGGAATAACATAGAGAAACAATATCATTATTCTCCTCATCATTCATGTCATCAACAATCAATCTGCATTCAAAAAATTCTTCACATGAGGAGAACTGTTCAGTACCTAGGAAACATATACCTTCAAGGCTATTAACATATCCCCTACTAGTAGCAAGGGATTCCATCTCCACTTCATATGAGGAATCATACTCAACTATGAACTGCCCAAATTTGATTTCCTCATTTTGGTTCCTCATTTGTACCATATCACTGAGAACAAGTGTATTCCCTTTATTGACTGGTGCATAATGGCTACTAGCTGAATCAATTTGTGAGGTTTCACCTTGCTCTTCTCGTGTTTTCTTGCAACTGATGACACCCCAAGGAAGGTAATTAGGAACCACCTCCTTAGTTTCATGTTATGTCTCTACATCCTCATCATTGCTACATGCATCTGCTTCTATGTTGCTAGTGAAGTGGCAACACTCAACAGTCAACTACTTTGACTCTGATGCTTCTCTTTGATCTGACAACCTTAGCCTTTGACCTCCTTCAACATGGCATCTATTTCCCATACATTGAGAAATAGACAAGGGAATATGACCTTGTTCCATGTTTTCTACAATATATATCCAATCTACTACTTGACCTAGACTGTGAGGTTTCTAGTCCTCAAACCATTGGCTTGATCCTAATATGTATGCTTCACAAAAAAAATTGATGCAGGCCAGGTCATTAGGCCTGAAGCTCTTGGGTATCTCCACCAAAATATCCAAGAGTCTTAAAATAAATCATATGGAAACTCATTTGCATGTCTCCTTATCTCATGTAGCTTCTTGATAGAAAAGGTTACATCAGACCTTCCCATCCTTGGTTGATGTGAAGTTGATGCTTGCTAACATTATGCATTTCTTGGGAGTAAAGAGGATATGAAATCTATGAGATCTCCTCCTTGACAAACCCTTTTACCTTTTGATCTACTTGATTCAAAATTTTGAACATTTCTAGAATTACTTCTAGCAATTGTAGACCCTCTCATCATTAAGTATCTCAAATTATTATCAATATCAACAACAAATCCGTATGCCTGTTGTAGGGTTACGGGCTCCTTGTCTCTCAATAAGAAACTCATCTTCTTGTCAAATTTTCCTAAATATACAATCAAACACTTTGCATCACTTGGCCTTATTTCTTCTAAAATTTCTCTAATTGCCTTTGCAAATCAGAGATTGAAAACATGAATTAACTCCCCTTCACTTATATGGATTTCCATAAAATTCTTCATTACCACACTTTGATTCACCCTTTCGCTGAATTGTTCAACAAAACTTGTCATGAACTGATTCCATGAAGCTATGGAACCCGTTGGTAAATATGAGAACCAATCCCTGGCATCATCCTTCCAGGATTGAACAAAGAGCTTCATGACAACGTCCTCATGATTCACCTCATAATTCCCCATAACATCCATGAACGTTTGCAAATGTTTAGAGGCTAATTCTAAACTTTTCCCTATGAATTTGGGAAAATGTTTCCTAACCTTCTGAGGAATTAGGTTTGTGAAACCTTTAATGCCACTAAAAACAAATGGCATATACCTTTCAACAATAAAATATCTTTGAGGGCATGATACAACTTCTTCACCCTGCATACTTATGCTTCATTCCTTACATGGAAATTCTCTAAAAGGTAGTACTCAAAAGAATGGTATACTTCTCAGATAATTACAAACTTTGCACATAAGAAGTATGAAAAGAACTACTATTATTCCCTATCTTAATGCAAATTCATCTAATAGGGAACCACTTATGATCTGAAGTCTTGAATATTTCTCATAAACTTCTTTTGAATAGAGTAATACACTTTCTAGATTTATAAGAATACCTGGATATTTGAAGCAATTGTTATCATTTCTTCCTAATAACAAATTCTACGAATCAAGAAATATTCTTCACAATTGGACTAGTTCTTTGTACAAAGTCACCACCTCCTTTCACAAAGGAATAAACTTCAAAAGTATGAAGTTCTTTCAAGATTAAATCATGTTCCAGGTCTTCTCCAACAATGGAGTCACACTCATATCCTTCAATCTTTGATGCAACAAAATATTTTCCAGCTTCAAGAACTTCTCAATTATCTAAACAAAGGTGCTTAGACATACTAAATTCACAATGGAAAATAATATGACTCTATGTAATGACTCTTAAGGCTTGATTCTTCAAGATCTAAATGACTCTTTGATAATACAATTTGCAATCGAACTTCTGAGAGCATTCCCCAGCAGAGTCACCATTCTCTTGGTTCTTTTCTAGTGCACATAAGAAATCTTTAAGGGATAGCAAACTCCTATGTCTAAGACTTCTAAAATGACTATCCAACTAACAAGATCTAGTCAATGGCTGAGATCTTCTACACTTTAGGCTCTGTGGGGCCAAGGAGGGTGTTCCTACTATGTTCATTTGAAAATATGCTTTATAAAACACATCATATTCACAGATAAATTTGAATGCAGGATAATTATGCAACAGTTACTATGAAATTGGCTTGTTTCTAAGTAGCTTGCTACCCATTCATCAAAAGGTATTCCTCATGGTAATTAACACAAACATGTATAAAGATTAATGAAATTTTAAAAATGAATTTAAACCCTTACTTTAGGTCAGTCATCAGACAATTATTTGATCAAAACTTTAGGTGAATCATTAAGGAATAAACCAGTGCCTTATTATATTGGGCAATAGAGTCACATATACAAGAACCTGTAACACAAAAATGACTTTAAAATTTGGTGGGATGGACTACTCTCATAACATCTTTGCATTATGGAGTTCACTCTCTCTGATACATAACTACTTATCAAACCCCTTGTGAATAATTGTAAATCTACAACTCTATTTAAGCATTTAATTGATTACTTGAATTAAATCTAAAACAAAGACATACATTTGAAGAAATGTTCATAGAAGAGTGAAAATATCATTAACATTCCATTCAAAATTCACACAAAATTCACATAAGGAGACAAAATATATCAAAATTCTACATTCATTCATCTTTATCGATCATATTTGCATAACAATTTACGATAATTTGCACATGCTCTTCCAAAAGCTCAAAACAGACTATCTATTCTATTCCTATCATTCTATTTGTGTACATCTGACTCAAAACCTAACCAAAATTTTCATCCTCCTCTTGCAAGTGAGCTCTGAATTTATTTTTTATAGAATAAGGGAGCCACAAGCTTCAAGCTCAAATGCAATTTCATCACAAAATTTCATTTAATCTTACATTTGAGTCGCATTTCAAAATTCCCCATGTGTTGAATCTACAAGAACATGGTGCAAGTGGGGAAAACCAAAATTATAACCACCACCAGAAATGGGAAACACAAAGTGCTGCCAAAATCCCCCTTGTTGTCATTCTCACCGCAATGAATCGGGTATCAATATTGCCACAAGGGCACATAGTTGATGTCGAACACCAAAATGTGCCACACATGCAAAAACAAAGACACCACCACAACAATCATTGTCAACACCAAAAATTTAATCACCTTTCACTGGCTAGAAGGCCTTTTATCATTTGCACACCAGCCCTGGTATACACGACTGCTCCAATTAGTGGTGAGGGTTGGGAATGAAACATCAACCCCTTCCTCGACCTTGTCATCCTTCACCATAGCATCTCTTCTGCTTGGAGTCCTGGTAGTCGTAGGTAGGACAGATAATACCTTCTCACCAAGGGCTAGATTTTGACCCAAGGTTGCAAGGTACTGGCTGTAGTCAGAGTTGGTCTCAGTCTCGCTATCTAACAAGCTACTTGTGAGTTCAATGGGTGAATTTTGGCATCTGAAGGAGCCATGCCCATACCTTATCTTTCTTCCTGCTCTAGTAGTGGACTGCACTAGATTCTTTCCTTTGTTATCAGCCTTCTCTTGAGCTACACTCTGAAATTGCAACCTCTGACTGCACCTTGTGGGTGCAAGTACAGGCTTGCCAGTAGGAACGTCGACCTCCATAGCTGAAGCAACTTATGGTATGCTAGCACCAGGCTTCTGAGAGCTCAGGAAAACATACCTCCTCACTGGTTCACTCATTTTACTTGTTTGACAATAGCTCAAACTCACCTTGTCTTAATTAAGAAACCTTCTAACTGCTAAGTGTGAATTACAAAAATAGTAGCTATTCCTTATGTATTTATCGTGTGAAGCAACGACACCCACAACCAATTTTTAGCAAAACACATGCGTAATCTAGACAGCTCATTGGCATATGTAGTGTCACTATTTAATTCTCGATTGCATGGAAATCCATAGATCATACTTCATGATTACCAACATTTGCGTTTCCACATGAATTGTGATCAACTTGATCACTCCCGTAGAGATCTGGCCATTAATGCACAATGGTTATAGAGTAAAACGACTATCATGTGTCCTTCACCAACTTTGAATATTGCCCATTGATCTCCTAAAGAGCTGGAAAATTGAATGGTTCTCCCCAAGCTGACTAGGTTTGAAATCCAGCAAAGCATCACTAACTTATCTTTGACCAATAACATTAATCTATCTCAACCACCAACTTCCTTGTTAGTGGGTACCATGTATCTTGTGAACTGAAAGGTTTGAGCCACGTGTCACAATCTTACTGACCCCGTGACTTTTAACCAACCTCCATCTCCCCCCAGCAAGCCAGTGGGGAATGATGGAGATTCACCCTTGCTTTTGATCTCAACCATCAGTCTAGAGCCATAGGCCATGAGCTTGGCAGTGGAGGCTGGGCCCCACATCCGTATGGGACACACATTCACTTTTCTCCAACCTTGCTACTTTTAACTTGCTAGCACTTACTTCCAGCAAGCTGGCAAGGTATAGCTAAGATCTCATCCTGGATCTATGAATCTCGAAACCAATTTCATGAGGCTCACTTGAGGTATACTCAGGTACAATATTATTTTTATAGTGATTGGAGTAAATGGAGTTCCAAGGTTGGTTCTTTAAAAGAGATGATATCAAACATGAAGGAAGACCCTGATTAACCCACACATATCCCTGATTTAATAAAGGTAGTTGAATTGTTGTGGGAGATATATGCATTTCATGGAAAGTTAGGTATTTAGCTTCAAAATAAATTGAAAATATTTCAAGATATGGAGGGGCATGGAATGCCCAAAATATTGAATGATGAAGGAGAATTGAAACACTTTAGTACATGGAAGGATGAGTTGGGAGGCTTGCTCCCACATTTCAAGGAGAAAATTAGTCTCAATGATTATACCATCCTGAATAATGATATTGGTGATATGACTAAGATTGGGGTTACTATGGGCACATTTGTTAAAGAGGTCAAGGTATTTATTGATACTAGATATAATCAACACAATTATAAAGTACATAAATTATTGAATACTCAATGGCCCACCAAGGAGGAGTATAATACATGGCTTGGAAAGTTCACAGATTAAGCCTTAGATAAAGTATCAATAAAAATGATCTCTTGGTTATAAGGTTGATTTAATAAATGTTGTTGGCATGGAGGTGTTCTACTTTCTTCCTTTTAATGATTTTATGCTTTAAGTTCTACAATCTTGGAGGGCACGTGGAAAGTACTTTTTCTCATGGGAGAAGTATCTTCATTGATTAAGGAGCTTTTTGAACAATAGGAAGTATCTACATCAACAAATGAAAATGATTTTTTTCTTGCATGAGTTTTCCCCCTCAAGTTTTGCAAATATAATGGTCTTTGAAGTGTGTAATGTAATTTTCAAATGAAAAACTAACATTTGTACATTGGCCTAAGGCTTGTTTTTCTCTATTGATTTTATTAAAGGGAATTCAGGGCCAATTGTACGGGGTTGTTAGATACTTGATCTCAGATAAATTTTTTAACTAGGTCTCGATAATAGAAATATGAGTCTATTGTAGGTTTAAAATGTTTTGAATCTTGTAATGGTGAATGCTGATAACAATACTATCACATTTTGAAATATAAATGGAAAATATGTAAGGCTAGTGTTCTCCATTGTATATGTTGCATAGATTATGAATACAAATGAATCAAAGATTGTTTCTATTCATCTTTAGTATCTCTCCTTTGAATTTTTATTCATTGTTAGTATGCTTGTTTAATGAATGAGTTAAATTTGTATTAACATGGATAAAGGTTTATGTGTATGTATGCATGAATAATTAAGCATTATTGGTTTAGTTTCTTGTATCAATGATGTAAGGCACCATTGATAGGTTTTTTTGTGATAGGTTTGATGCTATTAGATGTTTTCAATTACATGGTTTAGAATTCTCCACCCTAGGATAAGGCATTGGCTGTGATAGGTCATGTTATGTTATAATTTCCTAGGTCTTTCTTAGCAACTACTTTCAAAATCAATTTTAATCTCCATTTTCCATGTAAATGTATGTCGAGGTAAATTTACAATATTTTTTCATGCTTTAATGAGATGTCACCATGACGATTAGCCAGATCTTTAAGGTTTTTCATCTTTTAAGAAATTAAAGGAGAATTTAATTTTTAAATTTACAATCTATATGATAATTGTCACAAGAGTATCTAAAAATAAATTGGAGGAATCATTCTCTCAAGTTCTATAGAGCCCAAAGTGTAGAGGGAAATCCTAGCAAGCTTTCACATGTTTGTTGGCCAATCCCTCAAAGTTATTGACAATTGAATTTGACACATTCGTAGATAACAATTGAGATAATCTTGGTTCATTAAAAATAAACAATAGATTGGCAACTCTACTGCAGAAAAATCTAGTCCAATATCTCTAGGTCAGATCATGTACAGTTAGAGTCAATGAAATTCATTGTTCTTCATTGTCTGAAGAAAAATTTATACAAAATTATCATTATAGATCACGTATATATTTATTGAGTCAAGTTCTTGCTCTCTTTTGTATTTCCTATCAATGTATGTTCAAAGTTCTCTTTGAATTTACAAAAGCTTCTCAAAATTATGGTATATTTTCATTTCCCCATCTAGTGGGTGGTGACTCTAAAGTCTCTTGTACCAGTGAAATTTAGAATTTAAAAGAAGGAAAGAAAGGGAGATTTGTGAGGAGAGATTTGGAGCCATGAGAGGAACTAGGAGCAATGTGAAGAAGAATCTTGAACAAAAGTCGAAGTCTGAACTACCACAAACTAAGGAGACATCATGGATAGCAAAGAACGCTAAAGCAAGTAAGTCTATTAATAATATTTAGCATGCATGTGCAATTTTAAATGAAAATACTCATGAAGAAACATTTGAATATGGTATTCCCCCTAGTAATGAGGTAAATTTTGCTACAAATGAACCCCATGTTACTACTAGTTAGCCTAATCCTAATCTTCTACTATCAAAGGAATCTAAACTATGGATTTTGTGGGATAAGGAATCTGAATCTCCAACCAGAAAGGAAAATATTGGGGATACCTCCATTTTTAATGATGATAATTTCAATCCAAGAGGAAGATCATGTATTAGAACATCACACCATTCTTCTCAAAGAGAACCACTGAATCTTACCTATTATACCCCAGAACCTAGTGAATCTAAGAATACTCTAGAGGATGAAGAAGATATAAATAAGGATATGCAAGCTCTACAAGAAGAATATTTGAAATTTAAGGAGCTGGGATTAAAACAAGCAAAGAAAAGAGAGGAAAATATAAAGGTTTCCATGATAAAGAGAGATCAGTTAAGGAGAAGGGTCAAAAAGATGAGAGAGATGGTGAAAGAAGAACCACTTCCTAAAGATCCCTCTAAACTTGTTATGGAAACCTTTGACCATCTTAAGGTAAATATTCATATTGGAACCATTTCTACAAGAACATATACTAGTTCTATTTTAGAAACTAAATTTTCAAACCCCTCTGTTGTTGTCAAGAAATCCCAACCTGTACATATAGGAAAGAAACCTATGTGTCAGCCCAAGAAATCAACTACAAAAGCAATCAAAGGTGCCTCATTCACTCACACATCTACCACAACTGCACAAACTAGGTCCATTTCATCAAATGCACCTCCTGATGTAGTACCCCTCCGTTTATGCTATGCTTTCTGTTGATACTTTCTCATACTGTTAGACTTTGTTATTTTGTTGGATACTTGGATCGCTGATTTTGAGCGATGATGGATTATTGTGTGACATGATGATACTTTGTGAGATGCTTATTGTTTTCAGATTTGATGTGATTTAGAGTAGATGATTATTTTCAGTTGTTTATGGATATGCATATGCTTATGATGGACTAACAACATGTATTGAGTCAGTCTTCTGTGAGTGTATTAGTGTGGAGAACATAATCACATCACTCGCTTGCGAGTGCCCTGCGATATCTGTGACTTTCTCCGCACGGTGTGCCTGTTTACTGCTTTATATATATATACATGCATGTACATTGTTTGCTTGGTTGCAGGATTTACAGGTACATGACACCGACTCCACCTGTGTAATCAGGTCTGAGCGTGTCAAGACTCAACGGAATTGTTGAATGGGAGATAGTAGTTAGGTTTATCCTAGTTCAATCTTTAACCCTAGTCTTAGTACAATGTTAGTTTTCAGTTTTGAGTTGTAGGTTGTAAAGTGTTTCTGTTGGTTAAATTATTTTTGAAAAGGTAAATTTGCTTATGTTTAATATTGGTTATTGTATTTTATTTATTGTTATTAAAATTAATATTTAAATATAATTGAAATTTATTTATTTAATTATTTAATACATTAGTTAGTTTAATTAGTTAAATAGTTAATCTTTAAAAGGATTTAACTATTTAATTAAATAAATTAATTAATCAGATTAAATTATTAAATGTATAAATTATATTGTGTTTAAATAGATTAGAAGATTAGAAAAAAAAAAAAATTGAAATAATTTGCATGTATAATAAAATTGTGTTTGAAAATTAATTGTTAGTATTTAAATAAAATACATGCAAATTAATTTGTAAAAGTTTAAATTAAATAAATTAATAAATTGCATGCAAAAAAAATATTGAATGGCAAAACTTGCCGAGAAGTGGAGAAGATATTTCTCAACAACTTCTCGACAAGTGTATGAGTGCCATAATGGCAAAGGTTGTTAAAAATTTTCACGGAGGATATTGAGGATCTCGGGAAATTGCACGGGGTTATTCTGTTGCCTCGGGGAAAATTTTTCGGTCTCTGGAAAAAAAATTATCTTTACTGTAAAATTTTGATATTCTTAAGATTTGTGATCTCTCTGTTATTTTGGGGATTGTGAATTTGTGTGGAAGATCTTTCAAGAATCTTGGTGGGAGGATCTATTGTGTTAGTTGGAAAACTTGAGATTGGTTTGGGTTTTGCTGTGCGGGAAGAAAACTAGAAGCTACAGGCAAGATAAATTTTCAAAGCGTTGGATAACAGGTAATCTTCTGGTGAAATTGTTTATTTATTTTTAAAAAAAGAAAGTAAGTTAAATATATATATTTAAAGAGTAATTAAAATCTTTGTTTATTTATTTTACCTGTGAATATTGTTTACTCCATACTGCTGTGTGAAATTTTAATGTAGAAAAATTTTCTGTTAAAAGTATTTTGTTTTTCTTGAAAAGAATTATTTGAATGGGAAATTGAAAATTTCTAGGTATATTAGATTTGGAATGTAAAAATAATAAATAGAGAGTTTCTTGATTGATTTGGAAATGAATTTGGAGTGTTGTTCATTAAAAACTACTGTTATTGTTTTTATTTATATTATTTTGAAAATCAAATTGTACAGAATTAAAATTATTTTTCCTATTTCCTGTAGAAAGTTTTACCAGAAAATAATTTAACTGTATATGTTAAATTGATTGAATATTTTTATATATATATATATATCTATATATATATATTTGTTTGTTAAAAGTATATATATATGCTGGATTTATTATCTGTGATAATATTGTTCTCTGTTAAAAAAATTTATAAAACAAAATATTAATTTTCGTCAAATTGGTTTTCCGTCTGTACGGAAATCTTAAAAGAAAACGATTTTTAAAAAAATAAAATTTAAATGATTTAGGGGAGGGCCGAAACCCTCCCCCTATTTTTATGGGTGGCACAGCCATCCCCATGGCTGCGCACAGCAGCCAGGGGCTGCTGGGCGCAGCCCTGGAGAGGGCCGCGCCTTCCCCATTGGAAGCCGTGGCAGGGGCTGCGGCCAGTTTAACAAAACTTTATTTCTTTTATAAAAAAAGTTTTCAATGCGTTGGTTTTATTTGAATATTATAAAATGCGAATTTTTCAATAATAAAAGTTATATTTATAAATTCAAACGCGTTTTTTTATTGTGTATTTTAAAATTGCGATTTTTCAATATATGTATTTATATAATAGTTTATAAATATATATATATTAATTTGAATATATATATCTCTTTTGGAAGTCAATATAATAATTTATATATTAGTATTTATATACAGACATATATTCATATATGTTTATATAAATATATATATAAATATTAAGAAGATTTGTGAGTTATTAATTAAAGAAATAAATTTGATATTTTATATATTATATGTAAACTTGAAGATTAAATATTTTAAAGCTAGTAAGAATGAAAGAGAAATTTCTTTATACATTTTATGTGAATTTGGAAATATCAAAGAGTAGATTAAATGGAATAATTATTATTTTAACGTTTTCAAAATAGATCTTTTATCAAGTTAATTTCTATTTACATCGTTTTCAAAATTGATGTATGTGGATTTAGTAAATCCGAAAATTAGACATTTCTAATTCCTGATTTGTTATTTCAAAGTCGTGTTTTCTTTTATTGGGAAAATGGGAATTTTTATGTGTTATTAAGTCTTCCAGATCGTTTGTAAATGTGGGGATTGTGATTATTAAAATTAAAATTCTTGAGATAGCTAAGGTTGTATACATGGTGTTTGTGTGGTGTTTAGACACCCGAATTTTAGAACATAGTTATTATTGTTCGTTTTGAAAAGAGTTGAGTTTCTTGTTGTATTTTTTTTTGTACACCATGTCAACCTTAGTTAAGAAGACTTAGTAAACCTATGTTATGTTTAGGGGAGTGGCTTTTTGTAAGGGCCGACACACAAAGGGGTGTCAGGGTAACTTACAAGGAGTTTGTAAGTCAGTGATAATTAAATAACACAGTAGTTAGAATTAAAACTTTTAACAAGATATGCATGCATCTCTTATGACACTTGAGCTTCTCTAGTCAAGAGTATAAGATGAGAAGGCCTGGAATGGCAAATCGGTGTCTCGTTTTCTTAAGAGGCATTCGATTCCGCAACAGTATGCAATAGGGGCCGGGTTTCGTAAGAGGTTACCAGGGTAACCCAAGGATTGGGGGCCGGGACCTAGGAAGAAACACCAGGGTAACCATTGCATCGTTGTGATGACACTCCACCTAGAATAACAGTTAAACCTTGTGTTTGAGTTTCAAATCAATTGTCCTATCTGGAAGCAATGTAACCAATAGTGTGTATGTACTAGTGTCTAGGGTTAGTAGATTTGGTCTAGGTAGCTTTATTACTATCTCCTAGCACGGGGGGTGGACCTACGGGTACCACATGGTTGGGTGGAACGTGCACCTTACTCCGTTGGGTCCCCAATTTGTTCATTGCATTGAGCGCTTCATGGATGGAGAGTTCGCACATAGATTTCTTCTATTTCTTCACCATTGTATCTTGTAAACATGTATTTGAAAACATCCCTCAATTGTATAAGAGGAGATCATTTGTAAAATTGTAACTGTTATTTGAACTATCTCATCAGATGGATGAGCAATGTAACATCTTATCAATGCAATGTATGGAAACGTATTTGTACCTTATTATATCTTGTATGAGAATTTAAATGTTTATGCAATGTTTACCTTATGTTATGTTTTTATTGGGAGCAATACGAAATACTTAAGTCACTTATGGAGAACTTAAAGTAGTGTAACGTCATTGTAACCTAAGAATGTATGCAACTAATTAACATTATATTAATACTTTAAAAAAAAATTATTACACTTTTATATCATCATTGCATCATTCTTAGGTTATTTAGACGGGGCATTACACCTGATCCTAAAGTTTTGAGGTTGCATTTAGCTAATTGGATATTGCAAAAAGAGCTGGATAAGATGCAAATTATTGCTGCAAACATAGAAATAGAAAAGAAGAATGCATTTCTCAAAACCTCCATTATGGGCCTTAGATCTTCAAGTTCTAGTCATTCCATTCCTGATCTCCAACCAAAAAACACTCAATTAGGTGGAAATATCCCTAGTAGTAGTGATGGTGGAGGTCAAGGTGGTAGAGGTGGAGGTGGCAACATAAGTAAGAATACATAATCTGAAGTTGGAAATGGAAGTGGCGGTGGTGGTGGAGGTGGAAATGTAAAAGACAATAAACAATCTGATGATTAGGATGAAAATGGACCTCATAATAATCAAGGATATTGGTTCACTATAAGACCTATGCAAGTGGATAGGTATAGACAAAATTTTCTTTGCTAGGATACTTGGTTACCCAAACCAATTCCTTGATGATATCAAGAATGTATTGGTTATATTCTCTAGAAATAATGCTATGAGTGGTGTTGATCACTTAAGATCATTTATTAACATGATGGATTATTTTGAGGTTGAGGCTGAAGATGTTATGATGAAACTCTTTATGTAGTCACTCACTAAAGATGTCATGGAATGGTATAGATCCTTGGCAATAGAAAGAATTGGGTCATGGGAAGAATTTAAAAGGATATTTAGAGAACAATATGGGGATAACATTGATGTGAGGTTCTTGCTAAATGAATTCAATAATATTTCTAAAGGTTCCAATAAAATGGTTGTTGATTTCAACACTAGATTTCAAAAAGCTATGAATAGAGTTCTTGTTGACTTGAGGCTAAATGATAATGTTATTTTGGTCAATTATTGCAATGCCTTTGATTCAAATGTGAGTTATCTTCTATGAGATAAGAATCCTCAAACCTTGAGAGATGCCTTAAAATTTGTGTATACACCTAAAATCGGTCTAGATAATTAATTAATTAAATACAAGTTATTTAATTAATAAACCTCTTATAAATAAATTCTAAATTTATTTATATAGTTCATTTTCTAATTCTTCTATATTAAATCATATTCTTCTAATCTTAATTAAATAAAAAAAATTAAATAGTTTTTCTTATTTAATTATATTTCCTCTTATTAAATATAAATTCTAAAATTTAAATTTAGTCACATGTCTACAACTTTTTCCTTCTTCCACCTCATCATGTCATGTGTCTCAACAAATTGAATATTTCAATTTGATTAATTTAACATTATCTTCAAAAAATTCTGAAACAACTTTGGGACACTTGGCTCTTTTCCTCCATTTTATTTTTCACACTTGGAAATTTTTTTTCCTAAAGGGAACAATCTCCTTTATTCTCTCCAAATTCTTCATCCTCCACCCTCAATCTCTCTAGCTAAAATCCTAACCATTCGTTGTTGCCACATTAGAATATGCCTTGGAAAATCCTATAAATGTAGCCTCATTCTACAACAAAAGGATCCCAACTTTGAGCAATCTTACTCTACAAAATTTTCATTACAACATTTGTGAGCATTTAGAAGCATTTTTTTAGAATCATGGCTTTATCATTAGTTGCATATTAGTTTGCAATAGTTAATTCCATCCTTTCCATATCACTTTCATTAAAAACATCACAACATCATTATCATAGCAACATTATCATATAGTTTAGCAATCAATCATGTACGAAGAAATTTCTTGCATTTTCTAGCATTCCATTCTTCACGTTGTCATTCTAAAGGTCATAGTGCACAAAAAAATTCAAAGCCATTATGATTTAACGAATCCTTGGAGATAGGAAACAATGGGATGAATTTAGAGAATTTGTTTGTTTGAATTTGATTAGATTTGTTATTTGAATTATCTAATATAATGTTTCATTGATTGTGTGGTTTTATTAATCATTCACATATTTTTACCCACATATAAATCAGTGCCCACTATGGGGCCTAGCCCCTTTTTAATTGGCATTTTCTAGAAAGTTTGTTTACAGATTTGGTCTTGAACTTCTATGTAGTGCACCCGTGGTTTCTTTTAGCGCATACAAAACATCTTTTTAGTGCATCCAGGCCTTGTTTCAACGTATCTAGCTCATCTTTCAGCACATCAAGATCATCTTTTAGCGCATACAAGGGTTCTTTTGGTGCATTTAGTGGTTTTTTTAGTGCATACAGTAGTTTTTTTAGCACATACAATAGTTCTTTTAGCACATCTGTGTGATGTTTTAGTGCATGTGGTTATTGTTTTAGAGCATCTAGTTTTCTTTGTAGGAATTCAAAATTCTGAGAACTAATCTATATTTTCTATGTTGCAAGTACTCAAATACACTATCAAAGACAAATATCTAAGACTACTAATGGTGTTTACAAGGACTCAAGCTATTCTTTCTTTCTATTGATTAAATTAGGCATCTAGTTTAATTAACAAGGTTAATGAACACCTTGTCTACTATGCTTGTAAAGTGATAGGCCTATGCTCTCCCCTTCACTGGGTGACCAGAATGCCAAACTCACTCTTTCATGTTTTTATAGCACCTTTAGAAGGCTTGTCATAGTGGGAAAAAGTACTCACCCTATGACAACAACCTAAGTGGGAACAACTAAAGCCAAGTTTTCTGACCCACTATACTCAAAAGTGAATTTGAGGAAACTCATAATTCAATGGTACTGTGCAAGATAACCATCCCAAAAGGTTTTTTTCTAAAGTTTGGGAGGTATCCTAAGGGATTTTATTATTTGCCACACTGAACGGAAACCCTTACTATGAAATTTAAGTGTAGAAGCTAGCCGAGTCAGTCTCCGAACATTTTTAATATTCACAATGCAAGGGGAGGGAAGAATCTACCCCCAAGATACTCACCATATAACTATCAGGGATTACTGGCCAAAAGTGGAGGATTCAACTTTGGTTAAGACCCGAGAAAGGAAAAAACATGGGCACCCTCTAGGGGGTGACATGGCTATGTGAGCTGACATAGTTCTAAGATGTCGGCTATGATATTATTAATGACCCTTAACATTAGGACTATCTGATCTATTTTCTCTTGTTGTATACCTGTGGAAATCAAAAGAATCAGACTAGATTCTTGAACATACACTTATGTTTATTTCATAGGGTGAAACAATTGTTTTACAACTTGCTGCTATGTTTGAAATCATTATTCAAAAGGTCATCCATTTAAGAACACTTAATTCACATAATTCACAAACACGAAAAAAGAAAAAAAAAATATTTGTTCAGAAGATTATCCCCTAAAAACATTCAAATTCACTGATTCAAAACAAAATAACCAGACAGACTTTCAAAATAGTGAACACTTCCAATTTAGCACATGCATTCCTTGTTTTAGCGCATTGAGCTCATATTCTAGTGCACTTGAGTCATTTTTTGGTGCACTTGACCAATTTTCTAGCACATCCAGGTCCTTTTCTAGCACATCTATTCCATCTTCCAACATATTTGCAAATATATTTAGTGCATTCACCTGATAATCCAATAGAGTACCAAGTTGAATCATATTTTAGGGGCATTCTAGAGCATAATTGGCTTGTTTTAGCGCATTTGATTCATTTTCCAACGCATATATGTCTTTTCCTGGTGCATACAACCTATCTTTTAGGGCATTTAGTGCATCCTATGGTGTATTTGACCCATCTTTTAGTACATTGAGTCCATTTTCTGGCGCATCTAGGGGATAGTCTAGCACATCTAGGCTCTATTTTAATGCATCCAGTCCATCTTTTAGTGCATATGTACCGTATTTTAGCACATCTAATTAATTCACAACCAAAGAGCTATTTTCACCATCTGTCAAAAAATTAAAATCACATTCAAGGATCCTTGTTAGAATAGAATCATCCCTCAGTTACAACAGTATTTAAAACTTAGAGAAAATGGCCTTTACAAGTGAAATTCATCAAACCAAACTAAGATCTAACACCTGAAAGTGACTAATCATCAATCACATCTCTGATTGTTAAGATAAGTTTCACTATTAGGATTTATCATCCTTCATCATGAAACAATGTTGTATAATAAGATTTATCACCTTAGTCTCATCAATAGAACTTCCATTTTATTTGACTTGGTTATTATCCTTGGCACTCTCCAACAAAGATCAAAGTCTAGTAAAAAAAATTCACACTTGTACGCCCATTTTAACAAGATCCAAAAAGAAAAAACTCAAGGAAAAATAAATTGAAACTTAGAACACCATGGCTAAAGGTGAGGAAAATCCATTCCATAGATTCCACCAACTTGGAAAATGATGAAATCATTGAGGAAGACATTCAAACAACTCAACAAGACCCCAAATTCCACAAGTTCATGAAAAATATTTTTGAAAAAGATGGGGAAAAATACTTTTTAATGCTAGCTAATCAAGGTATGAAACTTCCACATGACTTCGATGTTACTCAATTGAAATCACCTCCTAAAAGAACTAAAACTGATCCACCAAACATAGATCCCATGGTTGCATTAACTCATCAAATGAAAAATCTGCAACAACAACTTCTTGACATGCAAAGAGGAACCACAAAAGGATATCTGCTACAAGAAATTTTCCCATATCCTTTTGACCAAACCATGAACATGATTCCTTTTCACAAGAATTCTGAATTTCCAAAGTATGATCAATACAATGGTAAAACTGATCCTATAGATCATGTAAGGGAATTTTGAACCATGAGCTTGGAATTTGCACATGAAGAGACTTATTTGATGAGATTTTTCCCACGAAGCTTGGGTAGACAATGCATGAAATGGTTCTCCAAACTTCCACTAGGTATCAAATCATTCAAAGAGTTGGTTAATAAATTCATCACCCAATACTCCTACAACATCCAACATGAGATAACCATGAAAGACCTTTGTAACACAAAACAGAAAAGGGTGAATCATTTCTCATATTTTTACAAAGATGGAGAAGATTGTTTGCAAGATATGCTTGTCCTATACCTGAAAAAGGAAAAGATTGAAATATTCATTGACAATCTAAATGATGACATGAGCTATAGACTTGAATTGTAATGTCCACCTACCTTTGAAAAGATAATTGAAAATGGACTCAAAATTGAAGAAGCCTTGGTTAAGAGAGCAATCTTGAAAATCTAGAATGAAGGAAACAACTCAGCAAACTTCTCCAATCATTATAACAACAATGATAAACCAAAATTTTGGAAAAGAAATACAAATGCTAGTAACAATGATGCTACAACTGAGACATGAAATGCAAAACTAGTCTTTAACTTGACACCTGTTTCCTCCAAGACTAATCAAAATAGTCCAAACAACAATCAAAATACCAATCAAAACAACAATCCAAACAATACTGAATCTAAACCACCACCATATCAAATATCATCAAATTGAAGAAGATTGAAACCTTTGGGACAGTCACTCGAATTAGCATTAAAAGAGCTTCTTGTATCCAAGCTTATAACATTACCAGAGGCACGAGATTGGGAACCAAGAGTTAAACCATCTTGGTGGAATGATGCACATTATTGTGACTTTCATCGAAACAAAGGAGACAAAACAAATGACTGTATTAAACTAAAACATTTGGTACAAGATTTGATTGATAGAAAAAAAATATTTGTAGAAGGACCTCAAATGAATAATGATCATGGAGCATTCAAGAAGCCTTTACCAAATTATGAAAAGGGAGAATCCTCTTCATCAAACATCAAAGGGAAAAATGTGAACTATGTTTATGATTCTACCATTCTCCATATTGAGGTAGTTGTGGATCAAACTAGTGACATTGAAATCAATGACCAACAAGACCTTATTGCAACTAAGGATCAAATTAGTGACATCACAATTGAGTGTGAACAAAACATTGGTGCAACTAATAATCAAAACAAAGACATTGTTACAACTGAAAATCAACTCAATGGCACCCACATCAACACCAAATAAAATCAAATCAATGACATCATATCAATAAATCTGATCACAAACTTTGCTGCAACTTGTAATCAAATTAATGTGATTAAAATTAGAGATAAACAAGACAACATTCCAGTAAACGTGACCACAAGAGCTCAATCAGCTGCACCAATGTTTTGTTCATGCTAAATGGATCTCAAACATTGTGCCAGTTTCAAAACCAGATAACAACATCAAGATATGTATGGATTTTAAAGATCTTAATAGGGCTTGTTTGAAAGATTATTTTCCTTTACCTAACATTGATATCATCGTATATTTAACGATTCATGTAATGGTATCACTCATGGATGGATTTTTAGGCTATAATCAGATCAAGATAGCACCAGAAGATCAAGAGAAAACAATGTTCACATTCCCATGGGGTACTTTCTATTGGAACGTCATGCCTTTTGGGTTAAAGAATGTTGGGGCTACTTATCAGCGTGCAACTATCTTTCATGACATGATGCACACCTTTATGGAGGACTGTGTAGATGAATTGTTAGCCAAATCATTCACTAGGGAAGGACATCTTGAAATCCTAGATAAAATCTTCACTTGGTTGGAGAAATTCAATGTGAGATTAAATCCACAGAAATGTGTGTTTGGCATGACATCAACTAAACTCTTACAATATATAGTATCAGCTAAAGGCATTGAGGTAGATCCTATGAAAGTCAAAGCCATCATGGAAATTCCTCCTCCTAAGAATATCATCCAACTCAGATCTTTATAGGGATGATTCCAATCTATCAGAAGGTTCATCGCACAACTGGAAAATAAAACTAATCCTTTTAATCACTTACTACATAAGAATGTTTCCTTCAAATGGGATAAAAAATGTGAAGCAAATTTTAATCAACTGAAGCAGTATCTAATGTCAACACCCATACTGGTACCACTAATAGAAGGAAAACTAGTATTACTCTACATAGCAACAATTGAAATATCTTTGGGCAATCTATTGGCACAAGAAGACTCTATGGGAAAAGAAAGGGGTATTTATTACATCAACAAAAAATTGAATGGTTACAAAATCAACTACACATTCATTGAAAAAGCTTGTTTGGTCATAATGTTTTCTACTCAACAGTTGTGACACTACATGTTAACACACATCATCAAATTGATAACCAAGATAGATCCATTGAAGTATCTACTTAGAAAAGCCAATTTAACTAGAAGACTAGAAAAATGGGTAATGATATTGAGTGAGTTTGACATCCAATATGTGGACAAAAAAGCAATCAACCAAGCAATAACCAATCAACTAGACAAAGCACCAATGCAAGATGATCATCCCATGAACATTGAGTTTCTAGATTCAGATGTCCTTATAGTGTTAACACAATAGTGGATTTTATACTTTGATGGATCTTACACGCAACATGGATTAGGTGTAGGAATCCTATTTGTTATGCCTCAAGGACACACCATTCCAAAGTCCTACAAGTTAATGTTTCTTTGTACTAACAACACAACTAAGTATGAAGAATTGATCATTGGTATCAAGGTAGCCATGGAGTGGAAAATCAAATAGTTATAGGTCTATGAAGATTCTCAACTAGTCATAAATCAAGTGAATGACGATTACCAAACAAAAGATGACAACTTGATGCCATACAAAAGAATGGTGGATGATTTCAAGAAGTACTTTGTTGAAATCAAATTTGAACAAATTCCAAGAGGGGATAACAAAGTTGCAGATGCCATGGAAACCATTGCCTCTTTTCCATAGATACTAGAGAAACGAGCTCGTTATGAATTCATGGTGGAACAACTGTTTAACACTACCTATGATAACCTCAAATCCAATGTCATATACCATCTAGTTGAGGATGAAGCTTCTATGTATGGGAGATCTACACCTATCTAAGAGACAATACCCTATAACTAGATTTATCTTGAAACCAAAAATGTAACTTCATCTAACAAGCAGCTCGACACACCCTGATAGCCGATATACTTTATCGATGAGGTCTTAATGGTACTCTCCTTTGGTGTCTTGAACGTAACGAATCTGAAATGGCTTTACGTGAGGTTCATGAAGGTATTTGTAAAACTCATTCAAGTGGACTAACTCTAGCTAAGAAACTCCTATGCTTGGGGTATTACTGGCCAAACATGGAGAAGGAGTCTTTTCAATTTGTCAAGAAGTCCCAAAAATGTCAAATCCATGGCAACCTCATACATGCACCAACACATGAGCTGCAACCATTGGCATCAACATGGCCTTTTTGTCAATGGGGACTTGACCTTGTAGTTAAGATTCATCCAATATCCTCCAATGGGCACAAGTTCATCATCATAGCCATGTAGTACTTTACAAAGTGGATTGAGGTTGTTCCTTTAACAACAATCACTAGAAAAAAAATTGCATCCTTCATCCTAAATTACATCATCTCTCGATATGGTATTCCTCAACCCATCATCATTAACAATGGTAGACCTTTCAAGAATCAAGATGTCCAAGAACTTTGTGCAAGGTTTCATATCCAACATCTATTTTTCATACCTTACTACCCTCAAGGAAACAACCAGGAAGAGGCCTCAAATAAAACCATTTTGAAAATATTAAAGAAAATTGTCAATGATGTTGGACGTGATTGACACATTCAACTGAACCATGCTTTGTGGGCATACCAAACTAGCATTTGCACCCCAACAGGAGCTACATCATATGATCTTGTCTACAAATCAGAGGCCATTTTATCTATTGAGGTTAAGCTACCTTCTCTACAAGTGTCCTTGAAGGGAATCATTTCAGAGGAAGATTATAGAGTATCTAGGCTACAAGAGTTGGAACTGTTGGATGTCATCAACATGCAATTGATCACCTAAAAGCCTATCAACAAAGGATGTCAAGAAATTACAATCACAAAGTAAAACCAAGAACATTTCAAGTTGGGGACTTGGTCTTAAAAGAGAATCCCTGCAATCAACAAGATCAAGAAAAGAAGGGGAAGTTTGAACTAAATTGGCTAGGTCCTTTTGTTGTTGTATTATTCTATGGATCTATAGCCTATTAGTTGTCTACACCTGAAGGGGATTCATTTGAAGAACCTATCAATAGTCTTCATCATCTCAAGAAGTTCTACACCTAACTCATCTAGTCCATGGTAAAAGTCTTGAAAAAATACAAAAAAATTAGAAAAATTCCTAAAAAAATGGTCACCCTGATGAAAACCTAGCAAATAGGCATCTTGGTGACAACAAAAAAATTAGAAAAAAGTCAAAAATTATTAAAAAAAGGAAAAAGAAAAATACAAAAATACAAAAAAAGTGAAAATAAAAAAATCAAAAATATTTGAAAATTTGAAAAAGTGCAATAAAAACAAGTAGTGGAAACCTGGAAATGGGCACTATTTGTGATAGATTAGCTTTTCCATCTATTTGAGCATCTATTGGCCGTTTGCTTTCACCATCATTATGTCTATCATCGAAAAGCCTCATGTACATATCTTGGAATTGTGGTCATGTCTCACCCTAGATTGGGGGAAAAATCTTGAACTCACGAGGGGCAATAAAATTTGAGATTAAAATAATAGACAAACAATCAGACAACACAACAAATACAATAATCATGATAAAAGCTCAAAACTGAACATTGATCAAATTTTAAACATCAACCATCCAAATCAACAACTAAATCAATCAAATCTAAACAAATCTAAATGGATGATACTCTTCTGAAGTACGGTTTTATCACATTGGCATGAATATTCAATTGTTTTATCTTTATTTTTGTTATCATTTCTCTAGAGAAACTCGATGATGTCAAGAACTAGAGAAGCTATGATTGAGAATGTTATTTTCTTTATCTATTGTTTGTGAGTTAATCATTACTATTGTGCAAATTGTCATGTGACATGCTCTACAAAGTATCATTGATGACATTCTGAATTTGCATAGGAAAATGATTAACTCTTGTCTGTTTTATGCAAGAAATACTTAGGTCATCTTGGTGCTATTATACCTAAATACTTGTGTTAACTTGCAATATCAAAAATCATGTAAGTAGTACTTAGGTCATCATGGTTTAATTATACCCTCGATGTTTGTACTCACTTTTAACATTTTAAAGGCTCAATGATGATACCAATCACAACAAATTGGATGACAAAATGACAAATTTGCATATTAGTTTTGCATGGTTAGGATAGATTGCATCTATATTAGTCTTGCATCTACATTTTGGGTTTCTTCAAGGCTGGCACAATTTTTAAAATGTTGTTATCTCTCTCATTAAAAGATTGAGTACACTTGACATTAACAAAAAAAAATCATTCAAATATAGTGGCATTATCATAAGAATATCATACATTAGAAAGCATCATCATAAGCATATCATAGATGCATTACAATCATCATAAAATTCATCTCACATGTGTAGCAATTAAATAATATATTTGCATTCAAAAAACACAAAAATAACATACATTTCATCTCATCCGCATAATCAAATCCATCTCATATAGCTAAAAGCATCATTCATAAAACATAATCATCGTTTCATAATTATAGGAATCACATAGCATATAGAGCAAGAAATTAAAGGCATCCATCATATTGGCATATATACAACATATAGATCAATAATATTGGTTGCAACTCATATATAATCTCAAAATAAATGTCAAAGTACAATGATATCCAAATATGTCAAGAGATACATCAATAACATGGCAGTGAATCATCAATGTCTCAACTAAATTAGAGTATACAACAAATATCAACATCAGAGTTATGTGTTTCTCCCCTAGACAATGTTGGCCCCACTGCATCACTTGCTCCACCACTCGATGGCCCTACACCTGGATCTCTGCAAAGAAGCCCTGTCACACCCCTACTAGTAGTCTAAGAGCGGCTTCGACCTGATCTGGAACTGGTTGACTATGCATAACTAACACACTACTCTACAGGAACTGCCTCATGATACTGCAACCTATAATACTTGGTCTCCCTAGTGGAGTGTCATACCTCTTTGAGGTAATTTGTTGTTGTGGTACCCTCAACAACTCTCTGTAATCTCTCTAATAAGGCCTCTGCTTGCTCGCATCACTATCTCAAAGTATCTCTCTCTACTATGAGAGAGGTGATTTGTGCCTATGTTTGTCCCTATGCCTGAGCCTGTGCCTGTGCCTCTTCCTGTATCTATGCCTGGGCTTGAGTCAGATGTCCCTGTAATGTCTATACCTATGCTTGTAAAGTAGCTATCTGAGCCTGCTACTGGTGGGAGGTAAAATGAATGTGAATCTATTATGGTCTTGCAGATATCATGGATCTACTCCTTTGAGTCACTCTCACCTCCAATATCGGCCTTGCACCTCCATCATCCCCACCTCTGCCACCACCCCCATCTCCATCTCCATCTCCACCACCATCACCATCTCCATCACTCCCATCTCCATCATATCCATCCCCATCATCACTACTATCTCCCTCCTCCTCCTCATCACCTCCTCCACCCCTCCTCCATCTCAGTGCCTGATCATCATCTAATGAAGGTATTGGCTCGTTTGGATTGGATGTCCTTAGGAAAGGATGTGAAAAGAAATAATGTGCATACTCCTATGATACTGCAGCCTCTATGATCTCTAGATGGTACTCCCACATAACTGGTTGTAACCCATGGTACTCCTTACACACTACATCATATGATAAAGTAGGCCCCACTTCAGAATGTCTTATCGTCTATGTGCATTTAGGGAAACTCCCTGGGGCATACCCTGTACTCACCCATTCTATCACAACACTCTCCCAAGAAGGAATCTCTATATAAAAATGGTGTCCTCCCAATCAAATATCTAGCAGTGCACACATACGACATCTTTGTATCATCCTCTAGCTACTACTCGTAGTCTAGATAGGGTCTCCATGTCACTGTATCTAAATCATCCAAAACCCTCTATCAATACTCTAATTTTCCTAGCTTATGCTAGACAACTGGACTGGTATATCCAAAAACATGTGATCAACCAATCAAATGAACTCTATCTGCCACTAGATGAGTGATACCTATATGCTCCCATGCCCATATCTATAGCAATGTCACCCCAACTGACAAACTGGACCCTCTGAGATATACCACTTGGTGAAGATCATGGTACAAGTGAGCTAGCATGCAAGATCCCCAGGCATATTGAGTCCTCTAAGTAATCATGCTCTTTAGTATCCTACCCCGACCAACTGAGAGTCCCTTCAACCTATGGTCGGTACATATGAAACCTCCAAAGAATCCAACAAGAACACATGGTAGTGGCACATATGAATCAACCATCTCCCACCATGGAATCTCATATCCACAAATCTGGTCATCAGAAAATATTCTCCTCATAGCATCAATGCCTCCCTGCTCCGTGTGATTGTAAACCACGATCTCACCAACAATATGAATCCTCAAAATTTGATAAACATCCTCTGGTGTGACTACCATCTCACCAGTGGCTATGTGAAAATTGTTGTGATCACTATGCTACCTCTCAGCCAAAGTGGTCAAAAGTCCCCTATTAATCTTGTACTAGGGCATATCTGTCAAAGAGTTCAACCCACATCATCCAATCACATCTAACTCAACTTGCACCAAATGTGGAAAACCTAGGTCTTCAAGAATCGCTCCTAAGACTAAAGAGTCCTCAGACTCCTATCATCATAACATATCGCAAATAAGTGATCTTATCAATCAACATCAATTAACCTAATCAACTCTAGTGAGATTTTGATTAAATCTCATGAGTGTCTATCATTGATCCTCTCCTATCATGAGGTCAATCATCATCATTATATCATTGATCCTCACCTATCATAAGGTCAATCATCATCATCCTATCATTTATACTCACCTATCATGAGATCAATCATCATATAATCTATCAACATCATCAAAAAATATCACAACATTGGTTGATGCGATCAACCATCATCAAAATCAAGGAGTTGAATCCAAATTTCATCAATCTAAACTAAATGCACTGAAATAGTGTTTCTATGCACTAATAACTTGGATGCACTAGAAAACTTCACCGATGCACCAAAACAGAGTCTCAAAGCGCTTAAACATCTCATCAATGTGCCATTTTACTATATCAATGCACAAAATCTCTCAATGCGCTAAAAAGATCACCAAATGTGCTAATCTATGACTTCTATGCACTAAGTAACCTGATGTGCTAAAGTATTGACCCTATGCGCTACAAAACATCATCCATGTGCTACTTTGCCCTATGCACTAAAATCTTGACCTAATGTGCTAAAAAATTGACTCTATGCATTAAAAATTTCTATCTGCTAAAACAGTCTACCAATGCGCTAAATCGATGCACTAAAACATTCAAAACTGAGTTTAAAATATGAAAAATGTAAGAAGAATGACATTCAAAATTCACAAAGATATTTCTTGGAGTACATACCAGAGGTCCATACACGATCTGGCAGTTGTGATGTTGAACACACTTGAATCGATGGGTTTGGATTGGGATCACCATCTTGCTCAATTTGCTTAATCTCTCAATCACTCCAATTTTCAAAATGCAAATGACTCAAATGAGGATCTTTTTCATCCTTTTACCTTTTTAAGAGGTGATTAAGTGGGAATGTAGTGAGATTTATTTATTTTTTCTTTAAAAAGGGCATTAATTAATCAACTAATCACTTGGAAAGTTCAGTATTATTTTTCGGGAGATAAATCATTGGGGCATCATAAAATTTGAAAATCATCATTAAATCATCAAAATTTTAAAAAAATCCTAAAAATTCAAAAACTCATCAATTTATCTCCCGAGGGGGCATATATCCATCATCACTCAAAAACCATTGTTTGGGGCATATAAATTTTTTTTTGTCAACATCATCAACAAATTTTTCTTTGAAGCAATGTATAAACACATCACTTCAGAGAGAGGCAGAATGTATACACCTAAAATTAGTCGGGATAATTAATTAATTAAATACAAGTTATTTAATTAATAAACATCTTATTTCTTCTACTTATAAATAAATTCTAAATTCATTTATATAGTTCATTTTCTAATTCTTCTATCTTAAATCATATTCTTCTAATCTTAATTAAATAAACAAATTTAAATAGTTTTTCTTATTTAATTATCTTTCCTTTTATTAAATTTAAATTCTAAAATTTAAATTTAGTCACATGTCTACAAATTTTTCCTCCTTCTACCTCATCATGTCATGTGTCTCAAAAAATTCTAAAACAACTTTGGGACACTTGGCTCTTTTCCTCCATTTATTCTTTCTCACACTTGGAAAATTGTTTTCCTAAAGGGAACAATCTCCTTTATTCTCTCCAATTTCTTCATCCTCCACCCTCAATCTCTGGAGCTAAAATCTTGACCGGTTGTTACCACATCAGAATATGCCTTGCAAAATCTTATAAATGCAGCCTCATTCTACAACAAAAGGATCCCAGCTTTGATCAATCTTACTCTGTATAATTTTCATTAGAGCATTTATGAGCATTTAGCAATTAGATTTAGAAGCATTTAATTTACAATCATGTCTTTATCATTAGCTACATCTTAGTTTGCAATAGTTAATTCCATCCTTTTCATATCACTTTCATTAACAACATCACATCATTATCATAGCAACATTATCATATAGTTTAGTAATCAATCATGTAGGAAAATATTTATTGTATTTTCCAACATTCCATTCTTCAGGTTGTCATTCTAAAGGTCATAGTGCACAAACAATTTGAGAGCCATTATGATTTAACGAATCCTTGGAGATAGGAAACAATGGGATGAATTTAGATAATTTGTTTGTTTTAATTTGATTAGATTTGTTATTTGAATTCTCTAATATAATGTTTCATTGATTGTGTGTTTTTATTACTCATTCACATATTTTTACACATGCAAGTTGCATTACACATTAAAATTAATAGAAGAGCATTGAGAAAGGTAAAGAGGAGAGATGATGTTAATATATTAAAGAACCCAGAAAAGGAAGATAAAAGCTTTGTAGAGAAACGATCCTCCCTTGAAGAAAAAATGGATAAAGTTACAAGTTCCATGAAATATATAAGATATAGACTTGCTAGACAAGAAAAGGGACTAAAAAATGACAAGTCTAATTTCCAAATAAATGCAAGACCTCCTAGGCTACAAGATCATCCTCACAATACCAATTGGCATAATGGAAAGCCAATTCAAAATAATCAAAAGAATACGTAAATTAAAGTTCCCCCCTGATCCATTACAACAAAACTCTGTTAATTTTGTTGATGAAACACCCTGGTGTGTTTTTTTCCAACTACCACATGCTTCCCAAACATGTCCAGTGGAAACATAGTTTGAAGAGGGATAGAATGATCCAGATTATTATGAGACACTTCAAGAAAATAGTGAGGAAATATATGTGCTTATAGACTGATCATATTTTTCTCAAGACCTGAATGCTCTTCAGATGAAGAGACATGAAGTTGATGTTGACAATCAGAGGAATAAATTAGATGCTTGTCATAAGAAATAATTTCTTGATGAAGATGAAAATGTTGAGAATAATGTTTGTGCTTTGGAGAAAGATGAAATGAATGTGTCTCTAAGAAGACCCTCTGATGAGGAATATCATAGAATGACGGTAGAATTGGTTGCACAAGCTAGAAATAATCACAATTTAAGCAATAGAATTGTGAATTGTGACCAAGGGAAATAGGGTAGCATGTTCATCAAAGAACAAAATGTAGAGAAATAGGGAGTTAAGGAAAATGGTAAAGAGGGTGAGATTAAATCCAAGGATAATAAAGGACCCAAGATTTGGTCTAAGAAAGATAACACAACCAAGAAAAATGATGAGATTGTTTCTCCAATTTCAAAAACAAAGAATCAAAACTCAAATGTAGAGTAAGAAAAGAAACAAGAAAAGAAAGTTTGATAAGAAATGTGAGCAACAAAAGGTCAAGATTGAGGAACAAGGTCTAGTGCTTTATAAATTACCTAAGTATAATCCTATTGACATGTTTCAGTTACTTTCCCAAGTCAAGGTGACAGTCCCATTGATGGAGATGATGATAATTGGAGAAGAAAAATAGAAAGCAGTAGCCCTTATAAATGGTGCTACTATGGCCAGTGATGCTAAAAGGGTATCTACTTAGCTTAAAGTGAGTGGAAATAAAGTAATTGAAGAAGTGGTAGGAGAAATTAGTGAAATCCCTTAGATATACTTGGCCAGTACTATGACAACTTTCCCAAGTAATATTTATCCTTTTTATGTGACTTTGTTTATGGATGGTAAGCTCTTGAAAAATTGTATGATTGATTCAAGAGCTTCGTCTAACATCATGCTAGTTGAAATCATGAAGGAGATGGATTTGAAGATAAATTGTGCCTATAGCAAATATTATGCCATTGATTCAAGAGAAATCTTGGTCATAGGAGTGATTAAAGATGTCCCATATAGACTGGCTGCTTTTCCAAATTGATGCAAACAAGGAGAAAGACTTCAAACAACTTTCCTATCACCTTTAAAAAGTACTTCAAAACTTAAGGATGTTATTATGCATTTTGTTTGTCCTAGACAATGAGTTCTCAAACCCAAAAGGTGGGGCAACAATTCAGACCTTTTTGGTCATAATTTCCTTTAGGTACTTGTTGAAAGGAATGTGAAAAATATTTTGGATACCCTTTTGGCCCTTACTAAACATATGTTAAAATGAATTATGTTTTTTTTGTATAGAACATGGCAAAACAAGGCATTCATTGATCAAACCCATAGGCTACCTCACTATGAAATGAAAGAAACAGTAATTAATAACATTCACAAAAAAAACTAATAAAGCCAATCACTTTAGTGGGATTGAATATAACCTAATTATATAATTTTCCTTCAATTTTCATAAAGATCCAATGGTGGAAAAGAAAGGGCATTTTTTCTCAAACTGCAAACCTTAGATAGTCACAAATCTACTCTCACAAAAAATGGCATAACTCATTCAAAACTTAATAAAATTTTCTAAAACCAAAATTATATGGAGATAGACTCATTTATTCATCTTTTACCATTGGTTTCATACCATAAATTTACCATACATGGCCATACTAGCATGTTTTTAGACTACAAATTCTAGAAAACATTGTTAGAATAGGGTAGCCTTCACCAAAATTGCCATATCTCCCACAAAAATCAATGAAGCTTAATGCCAAAAAATAAAAAAGAAATAATATTCACATGCCAACACTATAAAATTGGTTTCAGACCAGCACATAGGTTGTACAATTCAGGTCAATAGATAGAAAATGTTGCAACTACAAAACAACACCAAAAAACTTCATTCAATTCGCTCCAAGTTTGAAAAATCCATATAATAATGCTTGCATTAGACTATTTCAGCATATTCATGTTTTTTTCCCAACCATTTACAATTTATTCCCATATTCTAACAATTTCATGTAACTGAAAACCACATTTTTGAAAAGTTTCTAAAAAAAGTTGCATGACAATTTGACAACTTCTCATAATTTTTATTGCAATTTTCCAACTTTTCCTAGCAACGACCAAACCCACAACCAAAAATAAATTGAATACAATAGAATATGGTCATAAATGACCTTATGAACTACTAAAGCCCATTATCAACCCAAAATTACAAAAAATAAATAAAAATGAGCAAAAATGAAGCACCTAGTGCCCCTGCACCATACACCCAAGGGGATGAAAACTCAAGTCCACTTGAGTTCAGGTCTTCTTTTTCTTCTTTCTCTTCCATTATGGACTTCTTAAACCTACAAATCTAATATGTGGAATCTTGCTCTTCTTAAAAAAATTCAAATGCATGTTTCATTTTTACCTTAGGTCTTCCACTTCTCTACCACTTTCCATTCAACTGGGAATTTGTTTCCAAAAGTTGATGCTCCTTACACCCTATTGTATGTTCTGCATTATTGACTTTTCATGGATCTTTCTTCTTTTTCTTCTTGCATTATCTCTTACTTAGCATATTCTCAGCTTCAAGGTTCCAAAAATATAGTTCTTGTTCATATGTCACATTACCAATGTCCATGTCTTCATCTTCATCATTTGAACATAATTTGTCAGCATATTCATCATCCATAAAATCAGAAAATACAACCAATACCTCTGTTATTTTTGCAACATCTTCTTCACCATATTGTGCTACATTTCCATAACAATCTTCATGCATTGCATTCAATTATCCTTCTTCTTTATACTTTTTTTCATCTTCATCTTCATCTGATGCACTTGTAAACACATACTCACAAATATTGTTAGAAATTATTTTTTGAGTCTCAATTGATTCATTTTCTTCATGTTTTTCCTCTTCCTTGGATAGCTTGTCAAGTACTTTCAACCACCTTCTCAATCTGTTAGCTTCTTGTTGGTTCCTTCTCTTTTCCATCATTTTCTTAAGAGGCCATTTCACCTTCTTTCTCATTGGCCAATGCCAAACATTTTCTTGATAGGCTTTCTCAAGAAACTGTAATAATACAAGCTCAACGTGGTTTTAAACTCTTCCATTCTTCTATCAAACTCTGCAACTAGGCTTACCCTATTATCTTTCATATTTCAATATTTTTTATGCCTTCTTTATTATCTTCATGTTGCATCTTCTTTTTATCTCTCCTCTTTTCTTGATCCATGCTTCTTGTGATACCTCACCTAGGTTTCCTTTCCTTTTTCCTCACTACCTAGTCTTTTGGCATCTAGGTTCTTCACTTCAACCTGTCAAAAACAACACACAATTACCAAAAAATCCCTTGCCTAGATCTTTGGGCTCTAATACCAATTTGATGCAGAGGAAGGAGAAAGACTTCAATTTTTTTTTTATCAGCTTTAAACAAGACTTCAAAACTTAAGGCTGCAATTATGCATGTTGTTCATCCTAGACAATGAGTTCTCAAACCCAAAAGGTGGGGCAACAATTTAGACCTTTTTGGTCATAATTTCCTTTGGGTATTTGTTAAATGGAATGTGAAAACTATTTTGGATACCCTTTTTTCCCTCACTAAACATATGTTAAAATGAAGGTTGTTTTGTATAGAACAGGGTAAAACAAGACCTTCATTGATCAAACCCACATGTTGCCTCACTATGAAATGAAAGGAATAATCATTAATAACTTTCACAAAATAAATAATAAATCAAATCACTTTAGCGGGATTGAAGATAACCTAATTATAAATTTTTTATCCAATTTTCAAAAAGATTCAACAGTGGAAATGAAAGCTATGGTATTTTTTCTCAAACTACAAACCTTAGGCAGCCACAAATCTGCTCTAACCAAAAATGGCATAACTCATTCAAAACTTAATAAAATTTTCTTAAACCAAAAGAATATAAAAATAGACTCATTTATTCATCATTTCCCATTGGTTTCAAACCAAAAATGTGTCATCCATGGTTGTAATAGCATGTTTTCATACTGTAAATTCTAAAAAACATTGTTAGAATAGGTCAACCTTCACCAAAATGGCCATATCTCCCACAAAACTTAATGAAATTTGATACCAAAAAAATCAAAGAAAGAATATTCACATGCCAACACTATCCAATTTATTTAAAACCTACATATATTCTGTACAAGTCATGCCAATAGATAAAAAATGCTACAACTACAAAAAAAAACACCAAAAAACTTCACTCAATTCACTCCAAGTTTGAAAACTCCATACAATAATTCTTGCATTTGAACATTTAAGCATATTCATGATTTTTACAAACCATTTACAATTTATTCCCACATTATAACAATTGCATGTAACTGAAAACCACATTTTTGACAACTTTCTAATAAAAGTTGCATGACAATTTGGCAACTTTTAACATTTTTTTGCAATTTTCCAACTTTTCCCACCAATGACCAAACCAACAACTAAAAATGAATTTTATACAATAAAATATGGCCATAAATGACCTTATGAACCACTAAAACCCATTATCAACCTAAATTTAAAAAAAACAAAAACAAAAATGAAGCACCTAGTGCCCCTACACCATAGACAAGGAGTTTGTTATGAGTATAGTTGTGGTGGATATCCCACCCAATTATGGTATGTTATTGTCAAAGAAATGGAGTGCTTCTATGGGAGGAAACATACAATGTGACACATATTTTTCAACATTTCCAATTGATGGAAAATATATTAATCTTGTGAGGGATTCAAGATCCCCACACATGATTGAATTCACAGATCAAGAGGATATAATTCACTTTGTGGATACTGGCATTGAAAACTTTAGAGTTGAAGAGTTATTGGAAGAAGAGAATAAAAAACCTACACTCCCTAGAAAGGAAGTGTTGCAGCAAGCCAATAATGATGGTGCTTGCTCAAAAGGAGCGGGTGTAGGGGTGATACTCATTTCCCCTAGTGGTAGAAATTTTAAGTTTTCATTTTCATTTTTATTTGCGTATACATGTAGCTGAATATGAAGCTTTGCTACTATGATTAAGACTAGATGAGAAACATGGAATCAAGAAGTTAAGGTTTATTGGAGATTCAGAGCTTGTTGTTTCTCAAGTTAGGTCAAGATATGCATCAAAGAATAATAGGTTGAAATAGTATAGGACTGTTGTTTGGGGCTTAATATAATAGTTTGATGCTTTTGGTATTGATTGGTTGGATAGGAGTAAGAATCAAGTAGCATATTTTCTTTCCAATATTGCGCTTCTACTAGATGACATTACTTTTGTAGGCATTTCAAAATTTGAAGTGCAGATCATGTTGGCAACACAAGGGCAAACAACTAAGAGGGGGGGTGGTGAATCAGTTGTCACAGAATTTCAAACGTATTAAACTTATTAATCCTTATTCTCAGATCTAATAAATATCAATAAAAGCATTAATCAACAACACATCAGAAACACACATAACACCAAGATTTTTACGTGGAAACCCTGTTAGGGGGAAAACCACAATGGAGGTCAATCCACAAGATTATACCCTGTTAAAAGTATAAGAAGAATAAATGGGGAAAGCACATGCATTCAAGCACACTTCCTAGAGCTCACTACTCAATTACAAAGGAATACACACTATCTTATAGAAAGATTCAGATTACAACCATCTAGATTTTGAACTGAGAAAATAACATCTGCTAATGCCTGATTACAGTTCTAGTTAAGCACATGAACACTTCTTCACTCTTCTTCACTTCCCTTCAAACTCTGCTCTACCTTCAAATGATTTGAACAATATTCACACACACACATAGAAGCACACCATTGCACACTTCAATTCAAATAAAAAATTGCTCTTATATATCCACAACATGAAATTATATTTGCTACAAGTCAGCCACAAAAAAATAATAAAATGAATACAAAATTTTGGCCCAAAATAATAGATAATTTTCAATACGAATTAACCAAGGTCAGCCACAACATAGTGAAGACCCAAATCAACATTTCCAACACAAAAATCCTTCAATTAATTTCTCCTCAAAGATCCACAACATGCTTCAACACCTTGTTGGTCAAGAACAAGAAAAACATGAACATGCAAGAGAAAATCTTGGATCACAAGCACAATGATCAATGCAAACATGCAACAAAGATAGAGCACAATCTAGAAAAATTCACAAACATTAAAAACATTAGAGAAGCATCCACATCAACTGAACTAACTAGAATCACATAATCTTCAATTAGAAACACCAACTGAAGCAACATAAAAACTTCAGAATGTAAATCTTCATAACTCGATCAAATCTTCACGTGGATCTCTAAAACTCAACATGGATAAACTAGATATACTCAGAAACAAACCCTTTAGTCCACAACCTCTGATAAATTATGTAAGGAACTCATGGATAGATAGAACATCACTTCACCACTAAAACCTGCAATTCATTTATTACAATTTTCTCAATACCCTTGACATATACAACTTCAAATGCACTAATGCTAATAGTGTTGACATCAATGACAACCACATATTAGCAAAACAACCAAAACATCCAAAAATCTCCCCCTTTGGCATTGATGGCAACACATAATGTGAAAAACACCATCAACACAACTATCTCTTAACACTTACTCCCCCTTAGGTTCTGACTCTTTTTCTCACAACTCTTTCACATGAACTTCTCCCCACAAGGATTTTTTCCCCAGATAATCACCAGTTTTTCGTATTACTCTTCTCCCCCTTTGACATCAATGACAAAGATCTCTAAGCTTTGAACCACATATTTGAATTTTTTGAACCACCTAACTACTCCCCCTGATAGCAACCACCACAACATCAATCCAAAACAAGATACGGTTATGAAATGCACAGACTAATGCAATGCAATGCATCCTTAGTTCTAATTAGGAGGGGTAATTACCCATAACTTCCCTTTGAGATACTCAAAAGTATCCTTAGGCAAAGGCTTTGTAAATATATATGTAATCTGCTCCTTAGTAGGCACATACTCCAATCTAACTTCCTTTTCACTTACCTTTTCTCTCAAAAAGTGAAACTTGATAGATATATGCTTGGTTTTTGAATGCAGAACCAGATTCTTAGAAATATTAATGGTAGTTGAATTATCACAGAATATAGCAATAGGCTCATTATACACAACTTTGACATCTTTCAGCATCTGTTTCATCCACAATACTTGAGTACAATTGTTAGCAACAACAATGTATTCGGCCTCTGTAGTAGATAAAGAAATGGCATTCTTCTTTTTCCTTAACCATGAGATTAGATTTTTACCCAAGAAAAAAGCTCCACCACTAGTACTTTTTCTGTAATCCACATCTCCTACCCAATCATCATAAGTAAAGGCACTCAAGCTAAGATCATCATCTTTAGCATACCA